>MINK01174024.1:4631-15836 GCA_001735545.1 Phormia regina | reverse complement strand
ACGAAGAATTCGCGTAAATGCCAAATTAAAAGCATATCGAACTATTAAATACCCAAACAAAACAGTAAAGCAGAATCAGTAGCAAGAAAACGTACCAGATTATTATACAGTAATAAATTAACCAAATTTAGCGGTTGCATCGTAATGGACGACGAAACATACTTTAAAACCGATTTTAAGCAAAGATTTTATATTTCATCCAACCGTGGAAAGGTAGCCATCAAATTTGTGTACACGAAAATGGATGAATTGGGTAAAAAAGTTTCTGATTTGACAAGCAATTTGCAGCTGTGGGTTGAAGAGCAAGGCTTTTGTCACANNGTCACATCCTCTTTAATGACGTCAGAAATTTATACAAAGGAATGTTTACAAAAACGACTACTGCCTTTCATTAGGTTTCAGAAGTCAGCGACTAAATTGTAGCCGGAATTAGCATCTTGTCACTATTCCAATACCACGATAAAATAGTACCAAGATAATAACATTGATTTGGTACGCAAGTGGCTTAACCCACCAAATTGTCCGAAACTTCGCCCAATTGAAAAATTCTGGGTTATTATTAAATCTAAATTGAAGAAGAGTGCCAAGGTTATTAAAAATATGGACTCCGTGAGAACAGCTTGTTATAAATATGCTGCGTTAGTTTAGAGGAAAGTTGTGCAGAATTTAATGCGAAGCATAAAAAACATGCAAGAAATTTCATTCGAAATAAAGAATTATTTTTGAATTATAATTCTAAACAATAATGAACAATTTCCCATTTTTTATATGAAACATTAAATTCTGTTGTTTCAATCAAAAGTTATTAACAGTTTCATGTGTCCAGATTATAACTAAACAGTGATTTACTAGGAAAGGGTACTTGTAATAAAAATGTCTGGTAAATTTTTTATCCAAATTAAAATGCTGCCTTTTTTCTTCATTTTAAAGGACCAAAAATTTTGTCAGCATTAAACTTGGGTTAAATAAATAACCCGCCCTATACTTATAGTAATCGTTATAATTCTATTAACTTTACTTGAAATTGAATACATATGTATTCCACCTTTTACTTGTAGTATCATTGACTGACTTTGATTACATTGTTATCGTTAAGTTTGCGTTCATCATCTTTATTTATTCCATAATCATTGGAGCATATTTGCGATATTATCACGGGGTAAAATGTTCATCAAACAACTAACGACATTTTTATTAAAATAATATTGTTATTTTGTTGATGTTGTTTTTCTTTTTTTTTGACATACAACAAGTATAAGATCAAATGTGATGACAAAAACAACAATAGAGTTGTATGTTAAGGTATGATACGATATTATAAGACAAGTTCTTATATCATAAACAACAACAATAGGAATACATCGTACACCGTACAAGATATGTTATGATTTTGAAGGACACTAAATACCCTAATATATAGTGGTTATTGGAATAGACAATGAGGTTCCATTTAGAGAAATATGATATCAACATTTTAAAGTAATAACATTTTGTATATAATTATTTAAAAAATAAAAGAATATGAAATTTTGAAGTCCGGCCATTTTTATACCCTAGACTACCATAGGTGTTTCAAATATTGTACGCTTGTGCAGATGTTCGTAACCAATGTTGCCAGTTTAGCCTTTTTGAGGCTAAATCTTGCATTTTTATTTTGCTTTTCGTTTTCCAGCTTTTCCTAGTTTTTTTGGATTCTTAATATAGCTTTAAAAAGGTTAAAAATTAACAAATTTTATTTTCAAAAAATCACAAAATTTCACCATTCTTGTATATTAATTGACACAAAAAATCTAAATTTTTTATATTTAGCAAAAATTTTTTTATATTTAAAAAATTATAATTATTTTTTAAAACACTTTATTTTCCATAGAAACTTTTTATGTTACACTTTACAATAATATATCTTGAAGAAGGGGCCAAGAATAGATCCATAATTGGCCCCTACTGGGTATCATATGGTCGGGCTTGACTGACTGTACCATTATCTCTCTTTTTTATAATTTTTGCAATTTTCAAATCAAAAATTATGCCGTTACTATGCTACCAGCTGATAAGAATTTATACATTCATTTCCATAAATTTTTTGTTTTACCCCTATAACACTCTACATCGCCATATGTTTTTGGAGTATTATACAACCCATACAAATGATCTCTCGCAATAGGAGTTTAGTTGTTATCCGAAATTCGGCCCATTTTTAAGGAGAATATAAAAAATTTTATAAACATAGTTTTATGAACAATGAACAAGAAGTATAAAAGAAGAACTTCCTACCAATGACAACCGTGGCTTAAAAAAAGAACTTCCGCAGAACTTTTGCACCCCTATGTACTTCATTACTTTTCAGCTCTTTTTAAGTTCTTTTTTTGCTGGGAATATTAAAACCAGCAACATGAACATATCTTGTTCAAAGTGGAAAATGATTAACAAGAGGGAATTCTGTGGTACTTTTTTATAAGGCTACTACTTTTTATACTTTTTTTACTTCTTGGGATTTTCTACTGTAAAGAACATATAAACATTAAATTACAGATATATGACGCTATGTGAACTTTTTCATGCATATAATCATAAACTTTGAAATTACAATAAAGTAGTGGTCTAATGGTTTTTTTCTATGTGTATAAACTAAAGATATAAATTATTTGGCCGCTTTGAAAAATCATTATATTACAACCTTTGAAAGACACTGTTAACCCATGTCCGACCACTACCCGATTCCGTTGAGATAATTTTACGAATTTTGGCAAATAGTTTGCTTTTGTGATTGTGAAACAAATTAAGAAGACTTGAATGTCTAGATATTTTTTATTCCGAAACACAGGGCCTGAAAAACTTCAGAAATCGTACCATTTTGGGAACCGGAAAATTTTTCTGAACAACATTTTGAAATTTTTTGAGCTAAAATTTAATGCTATTTACCTTTATAATACACCCATATAATAAAAGTAGTTTTTCAGAAAACAGATTTAAAGATGTTACCGAAATGACCATTTTAGGCGATCCGTGTGTCTTCAATACTTCGTTTTAGACTGCCCATGTATAAAAAATTCGATTTTTTTTCTCTAATTAATATTAATCTAACAATAACTTAAAAAAAAAAGTTAGTATTAACTTCGTAATCAGTTAATTAGGCAATGTTAAAATTATTGATGCGAAAACGCAACAGCGGTCGGAAATGGATTAAATGCTTTCCAGAAAATTTATTTCTAATCCATTGAATAGGTATTTCTTTCAGTTATATAAGTTTAAAAAAAAATCCACTACTGTGGAATATTAGAAATGACTAACTTTATACATAATTTAAAGTACTTATTTTCTATTGTATATCTTAGTATATTCAAAACATTCAACAATGTTTAAAATCTCATACAAACATATTTATCAATACAAGTATGTCTGCAAAACTTACATACATACATACATACATACATCCATAAAAATGCTAATAAAAAAATATATTTCTTGTATGTATATAAAATATAACAAACAATACATTTTGCTTGAATGAATGTTACAAAATCTTTTCTTGTATAAAAGCACAGAGTAAAGGTTTATGAATTTTTCCTATAACACAATATTAACGGAAATTGAAAAATTCTGTAAAATAATTTAAATTTATCATAAGTTAACTAAATATAAATATTGTGTAGTTTAACATGACATGTGACATAAAAAGGCATACAATTTTATAGTTATAATATAGACAAAATAATTTTGAAGAGATTCTATAAGCATATAAAAGAAATTTCATATTTTAAGGTTAATAAAAGAAAAAATTATATTGATGAATTTTATAAAAATGACTTGTATAAAATCGAATTTAAAGATAAGTGATAAGAACGTTTGATTATTAGACTTGGAACTTATGGTGCTTTACAAAAGTATTTATGTCTATTAAATATATAAACAGAAGGTAAAAGCGGTAACCTGTCTTAAAAAGGGCTACAAATGTACAGCATTCCAAGTATAATGCTGTAAGTGAACCTTGATTTCTATCGGGAAGCAAAATAGAAATCCTGTAAGTGAACCAGGATTAATTTACTTGATTTCTATCAGGAAGCAAAATAAAAATCCTGTAAGTGAACCAGGATTAATTTACTTGATTTCTATCGGGAAGCGTTAAAAAGCGTTTGAAATTTGCAACTGGTGAAGTAACAGACAATAACCACATGGTAGTTTGGATTGGCTGGGAAAGCAAAGAAAATTGTATTAACCGACTTACCATCAATGCAGCGCTGCATTTTTGAAGAGCATCATTACGGGCGCACAGTGCTTCCTAAACCACTATAGGTGGTTGGGGAATTATGCGTTTGTGCTGATGTTTGTAACGTATATAAAAAGTTATCCAACACCCATCTTAAAGTGTACCAATAGAATCAGAATAATATTTTAAATCGATCTAACGATGTCTGTCCATCCGTCTGGCTGGCTGTCCACGTAAACCTTGTGCTCAAAACACAGGCTGCAATTTTGAAGATAATTCAATGAAATTTGTACGTGGTACTTTTATGTTACACTAACGAAGCATATTGAAATTGGTTTTGATCGGTCCATTATTATTTTATCTAGCCTCCATACAAATGTCCTCCCCTAAAAGAGTTTCAACACTCAAAAACTCCTTAAAAATAGGAATATTTGAATGAAATTCGGTGAGATCTATACAAATATTAATATATGTATCAAATTTTATGATCATCACTCCACAATTGATCATAGCTGCCATATGACACTTTTCTCAGGAAATCACTTTAATGTGCATAAATTCAATACGAATGTTAGTATCAACTTAATATTCAACACGAATAACACTTTTACATGTATAAATGTTAATGCAAAATTCTATGAATATAGGTTCACAATTGAACATAGCTCCCATATAAGACCTTATGTATAAATACATGTGAATATTAACATTAACGTAATATTCTGCATTAGTATTTTTATTTTCCACTATAGGTTCATAATTGGATCCTTCCCGAATTTTGATACACATAGATGTAGAGTATAATATGGTCGGGCTTGACTGACTGTAGTTTTTTCTTTCTTTTTTTTAATAATTCTATAACTATTGAAGCATTAAAGATATCCTAATATTTAATAAAATTAATGGTCAGAGCTGAGGTGTTTTCGAGTTAATTTGGAGGAGTACAAGTTCCTAGAAGGTTAAGGGGAAAGTGCATGACCCTCTAAAGTTGACTATCTCGCGTATTCTTTTATGATATGACAAAGAAAAAATTTCAGATATAAATAGTCCTTGTAAATCTATATAAATATAGGCTCATATGTGTAGGTTATCCCTTTTAGTTTAAGAGATATTTAACTATGCGGACTTAATATTGCCTCTAAGTTATTTTAAATATTCGCCACATTTCTTTCAATATTCAAAAATTTTATGAGATAAATGCAAAAGTTCAATAGTTACAGAATTAGTTCCATATAAAAGCGTTTTTGAACCACTTAGGTTCAATACAAAATGTGTTCAATATAAATTATGTTGAAAGACCGGAGAGTTTTGTAGGAATATAATGATATTATTCAATCACACTAGTCCAAACAACAAACTCTGAATTCTGGACATATCCTAGAGCCAAAAAAGACATAGACTTATTGGACTTTTTGGTCTCAACCTTTCAAATTTGGCACAATCAAACAATCAAGAAAAAGCAACCAAAATTTTCCAAAAGAAAAGTTTTTCATTCCATCAGTTTTGACGATATTCCACTAAAGAAATTCTTTTAAACGTAGGTATTAGTATCTATATTAAATTGAAACAAAATTTCCAATTCAATTTTAATATTTTTGCCATTTTGTGATTTTATAAATTCAATAATACTCCATTCTCCATAACTACGTACATAATAAAAGTATCATAGTCATGAAAAAAGGGGAAAGAATATTCATACATTCATACGCTTTTTCATTGTATTATACTCATATGTATTGTTTACCTAAAGTCTAAACATTATGATGACATAAAATTGCCATAAAGTCAATGAAAAATCCATGAAATGCTTTTTTTCATAAAAAGAAAAACAAAATCTCATACTCCACCAAAAAAAAAGAAAAAAAGAAAAAAGAAACAAAAATGAAAGAATGAATGAATAAATAAAAAATCGACATAGACATCAGTGTGAAAAGCCGTTTAAATTCGATTTTATGTGAAGAGGTGAAACTTTTAGCTAAACAAAACAGGAAAAAATATTATGCTATCAACATATTGTCACAAAAAAAAAATACATATATACATACACACCATATTTGTTGACATAAAGGTAGACTGAAGAACATACATATAGTACATACATATATAGTACAAATGTATATGCATTTATACATTTTCATACTTTTGCCATATGAATCCAATATACCAAATCCAGTCAGAGTAAATTGAAAAATAAGACAAAATCAAATGCAGATGTTTGAGATAAACAACATTATTTTCTTTTTATTATAAAGGGTATAACGAAAAAAAGTGTTTATTACATTAAAATAACAAGTAAAATAAAATATATTTTTGAATTCGTTTTTGATTGCAGGTTATCTTGTCAATTCTGGAAAAATTATATTTCGATAGTAAAGAATAAAAAGAAATAAATAACTTACCTTTTTTAAAAAAAGTTTTATTTTTAAGAGTCCTCTTTAGCTTATAGACATATGCAGATATCAATTTGTATATGAGTGGCATTCTTTCTTTGGCAATGAGTGGGTGAATGTATCAAATGAGACATTCATACATACATATGCTAACAAAATTGTTGCCACATTCAATTCACTTTTATTTTTTTCTTTTATTGGTTTCTGTTTTTGTAAAAAGGTAGGTACCACTCTTTCATCTTGCCTTTTAAACTAAAAAGAAAAGAAAAAGCAATATAAAAAAGATTTGGCTGTGCTGAATCTGTGATACCCTTCACTATTTTACTGACAAATAATTTAATTTTCGTCTTAGCGTATGCTTTCCATATTTCACATTTATAAATCTAAATTTTTTCAAACTATAAAAATTTCTATAGCATGCTTTGCTCTTCACGAAATAACCTAGATTCTAATGTTAGAGATTCCCATAACACAATAAGACCGAATAAGATGGTCGGTTAAGAGCTTCAATCCGTTCAAATCTCCAGGACCAGAAGGTATAATCCCAGCTGATATCCTTGGCTAGTGCAAATATTCAAAGCATGTCTACAACTGTCACACGTTCCATCCAGAAGGTTGGGAAGACATCTCATACTAAGGCTAATGCCTTAAGACCAATCAGTATAACTTCATTTCTACTTAAGACTCTAGAAAGAATTATAGATACCTTCATCAGATCATCCCTAGACACGGACGATCTGTTCAACATGCTTACATGAAGGATAAATCATCTAAGACGTCGCTGCGTACTCTTGTAGGCTATATAGAAAGATCACTAAACTAAAGGAATATACGCTTTCCTTCATATAGAACAACAAAGTTAAGCCTGAATCAGTTCTTGATGGAAAATTGCAAAATTTCAGACGCATTTAATCTAATCTAGGCATCCCCAACATCCAGAAAATTGAAACTAGAAGTACTCCACCAGATGGTGTGCTATCACCGTTTCCCTGGAACATTAATATCAACACTCTACTTAAAGACATGGAAATGACCTGCTGTAAGACTAATGCATATGCAGACAATGTGGCAAAAGTGTCGACTGGCAAAGATCTTCATATTCTGTCTAAAATATTGCAATCCGCTCTTAATCTTCTAGCTAAATGGTGCAGAGGCTGTGGACTGGGTGTTAACCCAAGCAAAACTGAATAGGAGATACAAAATTCCAAAATTTAATACTCCGAGGATAAATGGAGTATCACCGTCACTATCTAATGAAGCCAAATACTTGTGACTTATAGTAGACAGCGCGTTTAATTGGAATACTAAAAACAGAACCACGAAGGCGGTCAATGCGCAATGCTGCTGCAAAAAACGATCGGCTTAAATTGGGGACTAAATGTTAGAAATGCATACTGGCTTTGTAATTGTGTAATTCGACCTATCCTTTTTTAGGGGGCAACTGTTTGGTGGCCAGTTCTGAAGAAAAGCAAACATCAAGCAAAGTTTGAACGTCTAATGCGGATTATGTCGATCATGACAACGGGCTTCCCCTTCTAAAGCACTATACTAAACTGGGTAACCACGAGATATCGCGGGAAAAAAATTGCTGCACAATATCTCGGGAATATAAAATTGATTACTCAATTCCAACACCGTTGTTCGATTCTGAGTTCATGGTGCACATTCCGAATTGAATATACTATGACAACGGTCTACATACTACTGAAGAAGAAATTCAAATTTTCACAGATGGTTTAAAATTGGAGGACAGAGTCTTCTCTAAACAACTAGACTGTAGCTGAAATCATGGCCATCAAAATAGCCGTGCAAAAGGATTCATTATAGGTATATATCGGAGAAAGATATTCGTATTTCTACTGAGAGCAGAGCTCCCTGTCGAGTGTGTACACCACATTGAATATTGTCAGTGAATGGCAGATATTTCTTGAGGAGATAGCGAGTCATTCAAACGTTACCCTCGTATGGATTTCAGGACATAGGAATATTTATGGTAACTGTGGTCATATATACGAAATTGAGGCTCCATTATCGATATGTAAGCACCTAATATCACGTGAATTTCATCTTAAAGCTATAGAGAGATGGACCACATGCGTGGAGACCAGCAAAATACAGCCCTTGATGGAAGAACGACGCACAGTGCCGTTGTTAAATCTGTCAAGAAGTCATCTGGGAAACTTCATCGGTATTGTTACTGGCCCTTCGGCATACATCCTAAAAGGATAGGAATCCATAGGTAGGACTATTGTATGAACTGCATAGACGAAAAGGAGGAGGAAACTACAGAACATCTACACTGAGATTGACCAATCTTTGAGAACCAAAGGCGTCAACTTTTTGGACTACAAAGAATCACTGACAAAAAATCATGTCTCTCTAGAGTCGACCAATCCAGATTGAAATCCTTCATTGTGAGCACAAGGTGGTTCTTGGGACCAAATCGTCAAGAGAATTAGAACTTTAATGCTACGGGATATTTATGGTGCAACAACGGGACCTCGATTCTCTACCCAAGTGAGCAGAGCCCAAAGCTGCTGCCACTACAACCTAACCTAACTTTTCTCTTAAAAAATAAACAACAGCAACAATTCCATATTTTTTATGACTGCATTTACAAACGACAACAACAATGTTATTCATTATAATACTGCTGTCGTAACTAAACTACTTGCCTATACAAAAACAAATAAATAAATAAACAAGGTCTTCAAAAATTAAAAATGCGTGCTGGCTGATTCCTGAGTTATTATGAGATAATATATTTAATTTTTTTAAAGAAAACTCGGAAAAAATATCCGAGCCTTCTTTGCAAAAGCGAGGTTCCAAGTATATACAGAGGCTTCAGAAACTGGAAAACCGATTTTTAAGAATATCTCCGCTATGTATGAACCGAATTTTCAAAGGAAAGGATTTCTAATTATCGGCGGCCTTCATAAATGTCATTTCAAAATAAAAACTTTTTTTGCTCTCCGAAAAAAATTTTTGAAATTACAATCGGAATGACAAACTTATATATACCCATTACACCTGCGGTAAAGGGTATAAAAAGATTTTTTCACCAACAAAATTTGTAAAGACAGGAAAATGTAGCAGATAGAGTTTGGTAACAAAAACAACAGCAACAACAAAAATAAAAACTTCACAACGACGCCGATTTTTTTTAAATGAATAAAAAAAATAAGAAGGACTTAAAACGGATATTGCTAAAGATTCAAAATTGTTTATTTGTACTTTATATACATACGCACATATATACTTATATATGTTTATAAATACATCTATATGTATTCACATATGTATGTTAGTATATTTATACATTTAATATATGTATATGGTTATTTTCTTTTACTTATGAGTGTTTCAAATCTGTCTTTTTTTATTATTTTCTTTAACAAAAATTTTCCCATTTTTTTGTTGCATGTGTCAATATAATTTTGAAGTGGGGATGAATGCCTGTTTATACAATTTTTTTTTTTTATTCATGAAGATGATGACAATGTTGAAAAGAAGGCTCAGTGACATGAGTGACTGAAAGCAAACAAACGCCAACAAAAAAAATAAAGTCAAATCGTTATCAACAATATGCTTCAAAAAGGGTTAACTGCCATCAAAATCTAGAATATTTTTTATGCAAACAATGTCTATATATATTTTTTTGTTATAATCAAAGTCAAACTTTGTTTACCATCATTAAAATTTTCTGCTGAAAATTATTGGCGTTGTCAAAAATATTGTTGTTACATTTCAGGGCTTATCAATAACAAAAAATTTGGAAATTTCCTATAAAAAAGAATGTTATGGTTAAATGAATATAATTTGTGATGATCTTTTTTATTAAATTGACATTAACTACCTTATCTTATAGATTTTTTTATTTTGTTTAATAGCATCTAGGGAAATATTTTGTTATATTTCATTATAATTGAAGGTGTTGCTGAATAATTTTCACATTTCCAAAAAAAGTGATGAGGAAGTTTTTAGTTAGGGATTTTTTTTTAAATGTTTTGTTACTAGCAGAAGAAAGGTTTCCCAATTATAAGAAGTATTGTATTAATGAGTTACAATATATTTTTCGCATATTTTAGGTTTAACAATTTAAATAAAATATTTTACTCGAATGCATATAAAATCAGTTCGCGTTAATCATTTTAATAGAGGGGCACGAAAGTTAAGGCGGTTTAAAGGTGAACATATTCAAATTTTTATAAAATTTATGTACAATTCTGGTCAAAAGTACCAAAAATATCAAAACCTACTGATTTTTGATTGAAACTTAGTTATTTCTCCCTATATTAAATGGAAATATATTTTGTTAGAGTTTATTAAATAGATATGCTTTTTAATTTTGCGATCCTTTTTTAACACAAGTAAATATTTTTTGATTCATAAAATGTTTATCCCTCAAAAATTTTTTATGCGCCTTCAAATTTTTATTAAGCATAATAAACACATACCAATTATATAAATTATAGTTAATTGCATGCTGTCCACACGATGTGCCTTAGAAAAATGTATTTGCTCGTAACCTCATCTAGTTCATGAAGTTAATGACTACCAAACCAATTCAGCCTACGCCGCTGAAGTCCTACGCAGTGACGGAGAACG
>MINK01174022.1:0-10190 GCA_001735545.1 Phormia regina | reverse complement strand
GCGATACGCTACCTAGAATTTTTTGTCAATGGCTACATACACACGTTTGCATAAGACGGATTGAAACAGCTGATTACGATACGATGAATTTTGGTTCATTTGAAACAGCTAATTGCGATACGATGAATTTTTGTTCACTGGTTGGGCCTTAACATTTACGGGAGAGTAACGGAGCCTTTAAGGTGGGAGTTCGAAGATTTTTTCTCTACGTTACAACTTATCTAGGGTATAAAAATATTCCTACTTTACACATACACTGTAAGTGCTTAATTGAAGTACTGCTAACAATGTTAAGTTTATATTTTCTGTTCTTTATGCAGCCACTGATTAAGGACCTTAAGTAAGTGCACGCCCTTTCAAAATTAAAAAAATAAAAATTGATTTTTGGCGCACGTTCTTTTAGACCAGAGCAGAATATGTGGGTCTTAATTACACACAGGATGTCTTTTATCTCAAGAGTTTTTTTAAAATCCTAAGCACAATTTCATTGCTTAGACGCATTTGTATCAAAAATATTTTATTTATTATTTACTCGATTCATTGCACTCTAAGCAATTGCCAACTGTAGGGACCAAAAAAATCATAAGTGACAATATTTTTTTTTGCTGTTAAATTTCCTTAAAAAACCTTATAAAGCTCTTTTAATCGAATGGTTAAATGAATGCTAGAAAGTAAATAAAAGTTCACATTTGTTAAGAAAGTTCATCAATAAAATATTTGAACTTATGTATTTGGGAAACCATAAATGTATGTAAGTATATATGTATGTACTTACACGTAAGTCATCTAGGAGAAGGCTCTTTATTAAGAAAACAAGGAAATAAAAACAAATGTTACAAGAGTAATTTAAATAAGAGAAAAATACGTATAAACCAATGTCATTTACAGCTGTTCATACTTAAAGATGCAGTCCTTCTTCAAAATACAAAAAATGAAGCAGTTATAAAACTCATTTAAAATATAATCATTATAATGCGTTATACACTTTCTTCTATATATTAAATAAATAAGAATATTACAAAGGGCTTGGACGAATCTGTTATAGCTACTATCTTCTTACTAAAATTTCATCTTATATTTTTGGGTTTTAAATTTATATTGAACTTTAAAATATTTGTACAAAATTCTCAATGGCACATAAATATAATTTTGCTTACAAGACATCGTTGCAAAAGTTTGAAATGGAGTGAAGTTTTTCTGGCATTTATTTGAATCATAATTTATTTCTTTGTTTACCGATTATAACCATTTTCAATACTAAACTAATCTTATATATATAAAATATTTCAGCAAAATTTTGGGTCTCTAGAAGTTCCCTTCTGGTCCTTAAACTGATTTCAACAGACAGATGCAAATAGCTACAATGTATTTAAGTGTTATTTGTCATTATGTTACAAATAAATTGATAAGCTAAATATATATACCACCCCCTTATAATTTTTTGATGGTGGGTATAAAAAACCGTACATATTTACATGTACAAGTCCATCATCATCATCTTTTTGCCAAGTGAGACTTTACATACTTATGTACAAACAGAGAATAATATTAAGTGTCTGGCAAGTATGGCGTTTTATATTTGTCGTACATTTTTTTCTTTTTTGTTCATTTAATGGTTTTACTGCCTTAAATACATTCAAATAAGAAACGTTTGAGAAAAGTTAAAAAAAATCTGTTGATTTAAAATGAAAATATAAACTTTAAATTGTATAATTTTACAAGGACATTTTCTCACGCTGCCTTTTTTATGATAGTAGTTTTTTTTTTCATACCAATGCCTTCTTAACAGATGTTGCAGTTTGAATTATAGTTTAGTTTTTTTTTTGTTATCAGAATCCTTAAAACAAACTATGACAGTTGAATACTTATAGAAATAATAATAATAATAAAAAATATGTATATAAATGACTAGAATGTAGTTTAATGGCCGGCAAATCCGGTAATAAGAAAACATTCGATAGTAATGTGCATGATTGTATGTATTAAGGAGTTTAAAATGTATAAGAGATGGTTTGGGATTGTTTGATTAAATTTATTAAAATTAAAATGAATTGATAGATTAAAAGATTTAAAAGTTATTACGGATTATATTGGTTTTCTTGTGTATATATTTCTACAGTATTTCGATACTATATAGAAGTAGTCTTTCTTTTAAAATATATTTTTTCAAGACCATAGATTCCTTACAGATATGTATGATAAATAGATTTTGAGAATTTTCCCATTTAATATTTGGTTGATAGTTTTTAAATTTTTGGTGATATTTTTGTTTTTTATTTCTGCTATTTTTTTTCACTTATTTTATTTAAAAGATTTTGAAAAATTTACTACTTTTATCGTTTTTTTAATTAGACTATTTTTTTCGATGTGGCGTTTTTTTCTATTTTTTTGTGTTTAGTCCATATTTTCCCAATTTTTCGTTTAGGAAATGATTACGTGTTTTTTCATTTAGGTGATTTTTTATTTTCGCTTCTAACACATTTGTTATTTAGTCTGCTTTTTTATCGTCTTTATATTTTTTCGATTTTTACTTAGTTTTGTTTTCATTAAGCCAATTTTTTAGTTTCGGATTTATGTTTGTTTTTAAAAATGTTTTCTTTTTTTTTTTTAATTTTTTAGCCTTTTATTTTTTCGATTTTAACGATTCTTACTTTTTTCATTTCGCCAATAGTTTTTAATTTTGGTACCATTTTTTCATTTTTATAAATGTTATCAATTTTAGTGATTTTTTCGGACTATGGACTGTTACATGTTTTTGTTTTAGACCTTTTTTCATTTAGGCGATTTTTATTATTATTATTATTTTCTTTTAATTTTTGCAGTTCTTTAACATTTTGTATTTATGTTGTCTTTTGTTTAGTTTTTATTTTTCCGATTTCAGCGATTTTTTGGCGGTGGTTTTTCATTCCTTCATCCTTTTTTTAGTTTTTTTTTTAATTTTTGGGATTTTTGTGATCTTTTGTTTTTTGGTCCTTTCTGCAATTTACTTAGTTTTTTTTTTCGTTGTGGCGTTTTTTTAATTTTGCTTATAGATTTTTTTGTTTGCTTTTTTAATTTTGGCGATTTTTTCATTCATTTTTTGTTTTTTTTTTTTGTATTTTCTTCATTTAGCGATATATTTCTTCATTGATTCTGTTTTTTAGTTCAGTTTATTTTTAATTTTCAAGATTATTTTGATTCATTTGTTTTCAAGTAATAGATTTTATTTTTTTTAATTATTTTTCATTTATGCGTTTTTTTTTTACTTTGGAATTTTTTGTTGTTTTAAAGATTTTTTTGAGCTTTGCTATTTTTACTGATTTTTTTTTTTGAATATTTTTTTGTATGGTACTTTTTTATTTTGACGATATATTTTTATATAGTTTTTCTATTTTTTCTGTTTATGCGATTTTTTTCCTTTTTGTTTACGGTGCAGCAACACCGTTCTTTTGATTTAGCCTATTTCTCCCTATAGGCTATTTTTTTAGTTTACTCTATTTTTGATTTTGGCAATTTTTTTTAGAGTTTTTTCCGTTTAGGCGTTTTTTTATTCTATTTTTTTGTTTTTACGTTTTTTTTGGTTTCTTATTTAACTTTACTAATTTTTCTGTTTATTTATTTTTCTCCCTTTTTTGACTGTTAGTTTTAGCGTTTTTTATCATTTTAGCGATATATTTATTTTGTGTTTTCCGTTATGCCAATTTTTTTGTTTTTTATTTTGTGGTACATTATTTTTAATTCGACTCAATAAAAATGGTTATTTTCTAATATACCCAACAAGAACATTGTAATGAGTCTCCTAACAATATGATTCCATCTGCATTTCCTCGAAGTTGCTTTAAAATTTCTTTGCATTGAATAGATTAATATGAGTTTATATAATAGTAAATAATTATTTAAGACTCCTTTTGGAGTTGTGGCAACTAGTAAAAATAATGAGTAAAGCATTAACATTTTCACTAATTATTTGGCAATAGAATATTATCTGGTTATATACAAGTGCATCTCTTTTTATTGGTTTTTATTTTTTGGTTTATTTTATTGTCCTTCAGCGAAGAGTAATTATACCTTTCAAAGTTAAATAAACAGATTAAAAAAAAGTAATAATAAAATACAGTTGAAGAAAACCTTTTAATTAAATCGATTTTTGTTTGCAACAACTTACACATACGCACACGTATTCTCATCATACATAAATACATACACATGAACATTTATCATGGAGATGGTGAGTTAAATAAAACTTTTACAAATTAAATCGGGAAAAAAATCAAATTATGTTGTTATTGTTGTTAAAAAAGAAAATACAGTTATAAAAGTCCTTTAAAATTATATATAAAATTTTGTGTATAAGCTCTTCTTTTAGAAATATGGAACAATCGAAAGGAGTGTATGTGAAAAATTGTTAAGGTAATCTATAATTTTTTTTAGAAATAATTCCGTAACTTTTGAGTCATTGAAGATATCATAGTAATATCATATGATCAGAGCTGAGATATTTTTGGGATGATTTGGATGAGTATAGGAGTGTGCTGTGTGATCCTTCAAATTTGGGTATCTCGGGTAAGTAATTAAAAAAATAAAATTGACAAAAATTCATTTATGATAAGACAGAAAAGCCATTTTATATATAGATTGTCTATGTAAATTTTTATAAAAAGATTATTAGGTTATCATATTTAGTTTAAAAGATATTTAGGTCAAAATAAATGTTATATAGTTTTTATCTTTTTTTTCAATTTTAATTATTAGCTTTAAATATTTGTTCAATTCCTTACGAAATTCTATATAGTATAGTACTGCAAGAATCATATAATCCGTTAAAAAGTTGTATTAATTTGTAATTAATTTTTTTTCAAAGTGGTGCCAATATTTATTCACTGATATAATTTGTTTTTTTATTTGTGTTTTGTGATTTATTCCAAAAGAAATATTAGTGCAAATTTGTTTAAAGTAAATCCGGAGGACCTTGGTTCAAAGGTCTGCTCTCAAGCCCTAACCAAATTTTGTAAAATTTGAAACTAATATTTCAGTTTTGTTAAGTTTTGAAATTGTAGAGCTGGAATCGATTAAAATTATTTTAATTATATAGTTCCATATGTAAGATAAACATCCAAAAAGTATTTATATGACGGGAGCCTCTTATAGCGACAGGGTGAAAATTTCAATGAAAAAAGTAAATTTTTATAAATTTCTATTTTTCATGTTTATGCGATTTTTCCACGTTTTGTTCATTTGTCGCTATGTACTGTTCTTTCGATTTAGCCGAAATATTTTTCCACATGTGCTATTTTTTTATTTATGCTGTTTTTTTATTTTGTCATATTTTCTGTTTTGTTTTGTTTAGTCGATGTCCAAAATAGTTGGAAACTTAAATTATAATTATTAAATTATAATTTTTATATTAATTTCTTAATTCAATTAATATAAGTATTTTTTTAAGTGTAAGTAATATAAATTGGGCAGCACCTTTTATTATTTGTAAAGGGAAATTTGAATGCTTATTCGTGATTCGTTAAAAGCCCGAAAATTATTGGAATAACTTACATACTTCCTTATTAAGTAAGCTGTTCTAAAAAGAAAATATTAAAAGTCACTTGTAAAAAAGCCTTTGTAAAGATCACTCCATCATACTTACCACTAACTAAACCTACAACTTATACCTAGCACTTATACTTACCGTAACCTGAAATAAATCCAAGTTTGTTAAGTATAAACCCAAACGAAAGAAAAGAAATAAACCTGTATTTGAATTAAAATAAATACGTACCTCTTGATTTCCTCAAGCAACCCAAAGAAATTTGTGTTTTTAGTGCAACTACAACCAGCAACCTATGTAATCTACTCTAATACCCTTAAATTAATTTCCTATGATTATAATTGCTCCCTTACGAGTGGTTATAATTTAATATTTCTTTATAGATTTGGCCCCCTTGAAGAAATCTTACCCCCCCCATCTATTAGCAAATTTCTAATACAAAACCCAATTGTATTCAGGCGATTTTTTTATTTTTTTCGTTTTGACGTTTTTTTTAATTTGTATTTTTTTTAATTTGGGATATGTATTTAATTTTTAATGCAAGTATTTAGACTCAGTAAACTTTTAAGTGGCGCAGTTTCGTTTCTATAAAAGATATTGACTTTAATTTTTTCTATATAACGAAGAATTATGTCAGCTAAGCAATATTATTTAGATGAGGAAAATCGAGTTTACATTTTTTCTAATTTTTTAAATTAAAGCAAAAAGTTTGTAAAAAAAAAAAAAAATCTTTTTTTGAGTAAATATTAGTAAATATTTATAATATTTTATCTGTAATAAAATCTTTATTAGTAAAGATATTTTAGCGAAATTTTCGGCGAATGTAGACTTTGTCATATAAAAGAAGAGAGTGAAAAAACTGTAAGATATTTATAACAGTAATCCATCCTACAATTCCCCCCCAAAAAATACGTAAATCCCAAAAATGGATTTTATAACATTTTCTGCTATAGAAGACACAATTCAAAAGCAAATAACTCGAAAACTGTGAGAAATAAAAAGGACGTGTAAGCATGTTTTTATAGGTCAAGGCCTACAACAGTATACACAAATTTGGCAAACGATTAAGAGTTTTTTTTAAATTTTTTTTGGTGTCAGGGGCACCTTACTTTGAGCTCCTTTAGCTAGGCCCCTGAGGGGTTTGTTATATCTCCCTCCAAACTTAACGTTGTACGCTCCTCTGCTACGCCTGTACCAAATTTCATTAAAATCCAACCATACGATCAGAAGTTACAGATTTATTTCCAAACATTTTCCATTCTGCCCCACAATGCATTGTGTTGCTGTAATATTTTATTATAATACCTATAGGTATTAATTATATTTAGTTTAAGTAATATTTAAAATAATTTTAAATCTTCTCTCGTATACTTATAACAACCGGAAAGCAACAACACTCCATCCACACGTACATAACAATATTAGAAATAATACAATAAAAAAAACACTAAACCAAAAGAAGCTGAGAAAAAGATATTAATGCAATTTTTTTTCTAAGTATAAAACAGTTAAAGAAAAACATAAAAATTGTTACTCCCTCACTTTTAACGGAAAATAGAAGGAAAAACAAAATTGAGAAAAATTATATCATATGCTCATCACATTATAATGAGTAAATTTTTAATAAACCCCTAGAAAGAGAGAGTTATAAAAAAAGAGACTAAAATAGAGAATACTTATATTAGAGTAGAGATAGAGCTCTCTATTTAATAGAGAGATAGGGAGAGAGCTAGGTTACATGTCAAATTATGCCGTTAAAAAGGTATAACAAAAAGCTTTACCGAAGGTCAGTGATACCGGTGCATGCAATTTCAATTGAAGAAAAACTAAAAAAAAAAAAAATAAATAAAAGAAAATAACAAAAACAAATTTATGTAAACAATACAAATACGAAAAAAAAGTGTTTTTGTTCTGTTTAAACAAGAAAACTACGTAAAAATAAATAAAAAAATGAGTAGCCGTAAAACATTTAAAAAATAGAAAAGAACAACACAACGGTAGGTGGAATCAAGAAAACAACAATAACAACAACTTACATACATTTTCCTATATTTATCGTTTTCTTTACTTTTAAGATGGACGTGTTTGTAGTAGGTGTTTTTTTTTTACAAATTTTCTATTACTTTTATTCATAGTTGATTTTGGTTGTGTGTGTGTGTGAGTGAGTGCGTGTGTTTGCTTTTTCTTTGGTATTACATGAAATGTTACGCTATTATTACAAACATATCACGTGCTTGTAACACATGTGCTAAGAAAAAAAAAAAAAGAAAAAGTATTAAAACGTTGGCAATATTTGTTATTCTCCAAAAATGTAATATAATTATAAAACAGGTGTACAAGTAATTAAATAATTAAATTTATATTAATACTTATGTACATGTAAAAAATCAAATTTATTATTTCCTTTTTGTTCTGAATATATAAGAAGAATGAAGATTAATTATGTAAAGCTATATATTTGTACATTTATTTTTGTAAAACCAAATGATTTATGCTGGTTATTTAATGCAGATGTTTTTGTTGGGGGTAATTAAAAATGTCGCAATATTAATATTTTGGTGAAAAAAAAAAAAAAAATAATAATAATAAAAAATAAAGAAAACATATTTTATTATTAGATTTATTTTTCTATTACAAGAATTGCAGCTGCAAATTGAGGCCTCAGGAAATTTGGATCCAAAACACTTAAAGAAAAATGATTCCAGTTATGGGGTAATTTTTCTAACTTTTCATTTTTGGAAATGAAAAGTTAGACCAATTATTTCATATAAAAAAGTTATCCCAGCAAAAATTTAGCTTGGCATGTAATGAGTAAAGAAGGTAATACAATGGCTCTTCACTTCACATTAGATAAATAACTCATTATTTTAACACGGTGATGTCATTAGAGGCAACTACTTACTCCATATTATTACTGGTAGGCATTTCAGAAAGTCATTACTTAGATTTTTATATGAAAACTAATTACTTTGAAACTATTCAATAACTTATTAATTTGTGTGAATAGTAACTTGTTACATTATCAACTAATTATAAAATTACGAAATTAAAAAACTCCTACATTTTTGTACGAAAATACCCAATATCTTATGCCGGGGAAAATTTGTTTAATTTTTTTTTGTATTAAAATGATCACGCCGTTTAAGCAACATATGGACATATACTTAATACTTATTTTTTGAAGATTTCGGCTTTAATATTTTTGAATTTAAGAAAACAAATAAAAAAAAAACTTTTTCAAAATTGATAACATTTGCCCTGAACGTCTTCTGGTTTCTTTTCTTTGTTTTGAAAAATAACCTAAGAAATTCCAAATTTTTGTAAAGTTTAAGTTTAACATTCATATAAGTGTTTTTTGTAGAGATATATTTTTACGATTTTAGCAGTAACATTATTTCGAATTTTATATCAAAATTAGTAATTATTTAAAAAGAAACTTTAGAGTTAAGATTTCATTTATTTAATTATTTCCAATGGTTCACACGTATATAAAAAATTGTATTTGGGACCACTGTGCATTGAACTACAAATCTTTGACTAAAGTGTTATTTTTTTGTACAGTACCAACATTTCTTTTTTCAATAAAATTTTTCAACGTTAAATTGGCTTAAAAAACCAAAATTAGTTTTAACTTGAGTAAACGGGCGTATACTTGTTATAAATTATTTTCAACTAATGTTCATACGCCACCTAGGAAATTTACAATAATTAATAAGACTAATAGTTAATAGACTAGGAAGCGGGTTTTTATAAATAATTCATAAAATATGAAAAAAATATTAATTAGAAACAAAATAGGAAATTCGTAATGTATATAAAAACAAATTTATTATTCGAGTACTTAAAGTATTCCTCAAAAAATGAATCCCTTTGCTTAACAAATATGTTTTTAAATTCTACACCACCCTAGATGGTTGGGGTATTATGAGCTTCTATTAATGTTTATAGTGCATAGAAAAAAATTATCCAATATCCACCTTAAAGTATACTAATCGACTAATATTTTAAAGCGATCTAACGATTTCCGTCCGTCTGGTTGACAATGAAAGTATAGTCGTAATTTTGAAGATTTGAAGTTTTTGCAAGTAAATTTACCACGTGAACCTTTTATTATAAAAGGATGAAGCCTTACGGAAGTGCATAAAATCATATAATAACGAGAGAAAAAGATATGTTCGGTCATGTTAGACTACTATATATGATACCCTACACCATTGCCAAAATTCGGAAAGGGGCCAATTGTGGACACAAAAAAATTTGAGTGATTCCCGAAATAGGAATTGGAACACGGATTTAGGTTTGCATAAAACTTGTTTGTGTTAAATTTCATTAAAATATTAAAATTTTTTAAGGTATTTGTGATCATTAAAACTCTAATCCGGGAGGTCATTTGTATGGGGCCCTGTGCAAAAAAAAAAAAAAAAAAAAAAAAAAAAAAAACAATTATACGAAATTTTACATGAACAGTGAGATACATGAACATACACATTCCTGGAGCAGAAAACGTTTTTCAAAAAGCGTCTTGGAAGCACTTATTCAAAAGGCTTGCTTGCAGTTTTTAATAAAGTGTTCTTCTAGTTAATGTCTTGAATGTGTAAGGTTTTGCTCTCAATGACATCGCGTTATATGAACATGGAATGCAAGAAGAAGCTTTTCTGGATATAAAAATACT
>MINK01174021.1:0-18515 GCA_001735545.1 Phormia regina | reverse complement strand
AACATAAAGACAAAAAAATATCTTTAGAAAATATATAATACGAATTCATACTTACATACTACATATATATTTACATGCTTAAATTTACAAGTCATAACCCCATAAACATTATCGTACAAAAACTAATTTATAAATATTCATATTAAACTCTTCTTTTCATAAATATTATTTGCAAAAATTATTTTTAATAAATATGAACATAATAAAGAAATATCGAAAACTTCAGGCAAACGAAATAAATTAATAATTATCTTACATATCGAATTTCAAGATCAATATAAAAAGAATTTTTATAAATTCACCCGATTATTTTTTTTTAAATTTCAAGTAGCTGCATTGAACATGATACATAATTAAGGCGAATTAAAACAGGTCATGTCGTTAAATTTTTTATTTCGTTTCAATGGGCAGCTGAGTGAACAATACAAGAAAGCTCATATATTCATATATCAAAAATTAATGAATTCGCCTTATTGTTGTTTTTGCAAATCCACAATCAAGAAGTGGTTTAGAATTTAATTTATTTCCTATTAGTTGTTATTACAAAAAACTTGACTTTCAGCCAACATTGTTTGTTGGGTTATGTCATACAAGTGCTGTTTATTTAATGCAAATAAAGAAGTTTTTTGTATTTTTTGTAAGTTTATTTTAACTAAAAATAAATGTTTTAAATGATTGTTGTTTCTTTTCGTCAATGTTTTTCTACTCTAAAAACAACAAATAGTGAATGTGTCTGTAAAATTTAATGACAAAAACGCACACAAACAAACTTTTACACACAAAACTCAGAGCTTAATGAAAAAAAAAATAATGCTAAAATGATCTTTTTATACACTGAGAAAAATAAATAGAAAAAAAAAACAATAAGTTTTTAATTCTCTAAATATCGAAACTAAATTTCGGCGCAGATAACCCAACGGTTATCAACTGAACAAACAAAGACTCTGATAGGTCTCTTTGTGCATTTTCCGATGAGAATATGCCCGCTTCATGTAACCTTTTAAATATCGGAGAGAGAGTTTTAATATAGACATCGATGTTTGGGGAAAATTTCATTATTAGAGAAAACTGAGGTCTTGAAATAACTGCATGATGTACTATTTATTTGATGACATTAAAACGTAAAAATAACTGAAACTCGTGAGTAATACAGAAACCGGTTTTTATTACTGCAAAATTATTAATTGTGACGGTAGATAAGTAGCTTTAATTGGACGAGGTAATTTAAACAGCGCGTCAAAGATCATTTTAAAGGATATTTTAATGCTTTATGACTAATGGCTATACTAGAATCTTATCTTTTTTTCTATATATCTACACAAGCAAAACTTTATCAGCTTTTAAAAAGAACAAGAATTGATCACTGAAAGTTTTAGATAAAAACCAAAAGCTAAAACATTCACTAAATCTTTATTAATAAACCGATCTTACTAAATTTCAATAAAAATATTATCGAAATAATTTCGGATTGTTTGATACATATGTTATAGATGGTAGATAACGGTGAGCTTTATAAACGCCATTTCAAATGAAGGACTTATACACGGGCATCGTCCTATCGACATCATTTTGCTTTCTGAAGAAAATTGTGGAAATTACAAATTTATATATGTACATTAGATAGAACCAAAATTTTCTTTTCTTTCAAATTTTGATCGTAACTCCTCCTAGAATCGTTCTTTAATTTGGAAAAAAAAACGTACGACGTAAAATATTAATGACATTGAATCTAAAAAAGTTTGGTAAACAAATTTCAAAAATGTTCGAATAAAATTCAATAGGTTTACAGACAACACCATAGAGAATAAAATTATGGCTAAGCCATAACTTTGATTTGAGTTGATTCGACAAAAAGGCATTTATTTTTTTGAATTGATATTCGGATTAATCAAAATTATTATGAAATTAGATTAAATATATGCCAGGAAGTTTTCAACAAAATTGGTCAAAGTTAAAATTTTAAATATTGGAGGTCAAAGGTAATTTTTTAAAATAAATATTAAAAAAAAATTAAGAAAACGAAAAAATTATTACTTTTGTTTGAATTTCAATGAAATTTAAAGGAAATATAATTGATGTTTATATATGTAACTGTAAAATAAGTGAATTTAACCCTCAACTGATCCTGAGGTCAGCTTTTTTTAAATGCCTTTATTCAAGAATATGTTAAAAGAAAATTTTATTGATTAATATTTAAAACAAATAAAATGACAATTACCTCATTCTATGAGTTATAATTTAAATATTATCATTGACCAAATTTTTTAATTATTACAGAATAAAATTCAACGTCAGTTCAAAAAAAAGTAGAATTTATATGTAAAAACTGCAAACAAAACTTTTTTGCCAAAATCCTCAGAATTCAAATCGAAAGTACAATGTAGTCATAAAAAGTATTGACTTAATTCTTTTTTTAATTATGAGTCAACAAAACGATGAAAATAAAAATTTTAAATAAAAAAAAAGTTTGATGAACTGATATTAAAGTTTATGTTATTGATAAAAATTATAGTTTAATCACTTTCTTTTATATTTAATAAAATAATTATGTTATATTTGCCAAAAAATAATTGTTATTTTTCACATGAAATTCATCACAATTTTTAAAACCGATTCGTTTTGAAAACGATCGGTTTTCATCACATACCTGAAAGTTTTATTACAACTTTTTTTTGAAATTAGTTTAAAGTTTTTAAAATGGAGCTAAAATTAGTTTACAAAATAGTTCCTAGATAAAATTTAAAAATTTTTAATTCACGAAAAAAATGATTATTTTTAAAAACTTTTAATTTTAAATCAGGCAAAGCTTCTTAATCTACTGAACTATTTCTTCGAGTGTAACTTTTTGGAGACAAAATGAAAACGAAATATTTAAAATATGTTGGAACACGTTCAACATTCAATGATTCTTGTGAAAATAATAAAACATTTAATAATACAAATAATGCGTTTTTTTTTATATTGAAAGAAAAACATAGAAAAGAACAAGAAAATAAGAAAAGCAACCAATACTCAAATACGTACATAATTCAATTGCTTTTCTTTTTTTAAGTGAAGAGAAAAATTATTTATGTATATTTACTTTCAACACTTTGTTTAAGGTGTAAATAAGAAGAAGAAGTAATACCAGAAAAGAAATAATAAATAAATAAAAAAATATTGTTCTATAGTTTATCAACATCTACAATGTCTCTCAAATGGTAGTAAACATAAGTACAGTGGGGCCATAATTTAGAAATAAATAAAACTAAAAACAAATTGAATAATATATATTAAATAAATACCAGTAATTCTTAATAAAGGATGAAGATATCTAAAGACTGGTTTTAGTGTTTAAGGAATAATTTTCCTTCCAGTATTGATATTCCCTAAATATTTTGTTATTCCTCCTTCAGCCCCACAGTACAAATTTTATTGACTGTCTTCGTCATTAAGTGCGTTGTGTGTGTATGTGTGTGAGTTACCATTTGCAAGTACAAATTTCCATTACCATTATTGAAATAACCATAATTCTAAATACAAAACTCACATGTTTTGATACATGGTGTTAAGGTGTGTTTAAAGAACAACAACTACAAAATAAAAATAAATAAATAATAAAAAAAAACAAAAACTTAGACACACCAGTCACAAAAAGTTTTCACTATTCACACTTGTGTACATGCACAAAATTTATGCAACACTATGTATAAGCGTGTGTATGTGTGTGTGTCTGTATGTAAGCAAATGAATAATAAATAATTCTGCTGAAAGTGCAGAAAGAATAAAAAAGCAACAACAACAACAACATTTTTATTTAATATTCAGTTAGTGTTTATTTAAGTTTATTGTTATTGCTGTTCCAGCTAAAGTTGTATTGTTGTTGCCTTTGTTCTGCCATCTGATCTTTAAGACGTTTTATTTACACAAACACTATTTCGTTTTTTTTTCTCACTGAATTTTTTGTAGGAAAAAAAAAATAAAGGTAAATAAATATTCGCACTGTCAATGTTAAAAACAAATAAATAAAATAAATGTCAAAGCGAAAAAATAAAGGGGTTGGCATATATTTCCCCAGATTTTTCTTAAAAGGATTTTTAGAGGGAAATTTTTATTTTGTAATGATGAAGAAATTGCTTTCTAATAATAAATTTAAATTGTAAGCTGCTAAAAATTCTCACTTAAAAGTCAGGCTGAAGATCTTAAAAGATTAAAAAAGGGGTCAGTTATTTAGGAAATACTTTTTTATGGTCACTAGATATGGTTGAAATTCAAATACCTAAAATTTCTATAAATTTCAAAATTTGAACTGATCTATAAAAGATCATATAAGGATCTAAAAATTCCAAAACATAATTTAGAAATATAATACAGCAGATATTAATAATTTATTTCATTAAACCCACTCTCTAATATGGAAAACTTTTTATAAAAAATAACCATTAAATGATCGTGGGGAAGACTAATGATCTTTAATCAGTTAAAACTTAAAAAAAAAAAATTGGAGGATCAAATCGCAATTTTAAAACTTAAAAGATCAATTATTCAATTAATTTAATTGAATTCAAATATAAATGATCATTAATTTATTTAAAATTTACTATCTAATAAGATTCAGTATACAAATTTAATACATTAAATTATGGAACTTAACACAATAAAACAAAAGTTTAAATATAAATTAAACTAAAATTTTACTTTTTAAAAATTTAGAATTTGTTTAATATAAAGATCCACAATTGATCTTAAAATGATTTAAAACTTTAATTAAATATAAAACACTCACAATTGCTTTAGAATTTATAGAATAAAAATTTTCACGCTTAATATAAGAATTGAGAAACATAGATCTTAAATTAACAATGATCTTAAATTAAGAGAAACAAATGTTCTTTTAGAATATATTTGATCGCCATAGAATTTAAAAATTATAGGTTTTAAATAAAAATAAATCATATATCAACTAAAAAACTGACGAATTGATATACAATATCAATTTAAGAGTAAAATGATCTAAGGTTGATCTTCAAAACTGACAATAAATCTTAAATTTAGAGAATAAGAAAACTAAAGTTTTATTAACAGAATTGAACAAAGATTTGTTGAATAAAAAAACTTAAATTAAAATTTTGTTTTATTAAGTTAAAATAATTCGTCTTAAAATCAGATGGAAAATAAAAATGTTGCCAACTGATCTTAAATATGGAGAGTGCGAAGTTGATCTTTAATTGAGAGAATTATTAGTTTTAAATTTAAACAAAAATATTTTGGATCATTATACAATTAAAATAAAATAAATCTTAAACTAAGATTTTGTTTTACTTAAAGCTGATATACAATTTGTAGAATAAAAAGATCAACTACTGATTTTCAAAACAGAGAGAAAACCTCTTAAATTAAACAAAAATGATTTAAAAATTACCTATTTATCAAACATATAAGTAATAAAAGCAAATAAAAAGGTCTCTGGTTGATCTTGAATTTAGAGAATAACAGCTTTAAATTTAAGAATAACAAGATCCTCCATGATTGATCTTTAAAGTATTGAAGTAAATTATAAATAATTTGCTTTTAGGAATTATTTAGAACAAATATTATTAATACTTACTGAGAAGCTTTATCGATTAAACTAAAATATGTTTAGTTAAAGATCTTAGATTTATATGAAACTTATTGGGCTGAAATTGATCTTAAATTCTGGGAATAGCAAGATGAATAGAAAAATCCACATTTGTGTTACAGCTTTGGCAACAAAAATATCAAATTTTGATTAAAGTGGTTTTCTTGAATCTAAAATCTGATCCCTTCTACTTTAATCGCAAAATTTAGATAATAAAAAATATATCTGAGCGAATTAAAATATCAAAAAGAGTAAAAAATGATATAGTATTGACCTTTGGGTAAGAGAATGATCAACATATCTACAATTAATTGAATACAAAACACGAGATTTATTTAAATTATAGCATAAGAAATACATAATTGAACTACCATTTGAAGAATAAAATATCTATAACCTATAAAAACTCTATAGTTGATATGATAGATTTGAGAAGTTAAAATAAACATTCTAGATTATAAGATAAATTTTGGAAAGTTAAAGATCAAAAATAATACACAATTGTTTGAGCTCAAACTAAGCCATTAAAACAATGATCAAAGGAGCATTAATTAGTAATAAAGTGATCATAAAGATATTTCATATTATTACACAAATTTTAAATTAATTTCTTTTAATTTTTTTATGAATTTAAAAATATAAAAATAATTTCATTTGGGAAACCCTATTCTCAGTCAACTAATTTAATACTCAACACTCTAACAAACGAACTCAACTCAATTGATCATATAAACAATATTATTAATAAATACTATTTTTTTTATAGTAAAGAATACAACAAAATTAGTTTTTATTTAATAATATTTTACGCAGTTAAATTGTTGTTGTCTATTTTTGTTTCTCTTTATTTTAAATTAAATGTTTGGTGATTTTTGCAACATCAATTGGGAGAATGAGAGAAATTATAAGTAGCAGCAACAATTGTTTAGTGGAGACGTAAAATAAATGGGGAATAAAACTCTACACTCGGCTGTTAAATGTTGTTTGCTATATATATCTATGTGTGTGTGTGTGTGTGAGTGTATGTGTATAGATTGAGGTGAGGTGAAAAAAAGCACCTGCCTGGCTGCCTGTTTGCTTGCATACAACTAGATGAGTCATCATTATCTTTCTATTTGATTTTTTTTTATAAACACAAGCAAAAAAGTAGCAGCAACAAAAACAACAACAACAATAGCAACGATATTAAAAATAAAAAAACATGAAATTAAATAAAATAAACTTTTCTTAAAGTGATTTGAAAGCAATTATAGACGTCATTTATTTTAAAATAGACATAATCTTTTTTTGTTTTTGTATTTTTTGCTGGCTTTTACTTATTTTAGTTGTTTTTATTTGTATATTAACGGGTTTAGTAGAAGTAAATTTTCTGTTAAATTGTTATTAATTTTTGATTGTTTTTTTTTTAAGACCATATGATTCTACACTTGAAGAAAATTTTATTTTTGATTTGATTAGCGACACTTTTTCTAAACACGTGTAAAAGAGTTATTTTTTTTGTAACTTAGATTTTATGAAAAATTTGTTGGGGGAGGGGGCCCAATGTTGTTGTGTTTTTTGCTGTATGATAACAAATGTTGTTGACATTGAAAACTTTAAAACAATCAAGAAAACATTTCGTAATCAATGTTATCTTTATTATTTTTTAAATAGAAATGATGATTTCTTTATATTTTACTTTTAAACATAATTTTGCAATAGAAAATTATATTTATATTGTACAAACATTTACAATTGTGGAAAAAAATCTCAATTGATCTTAAAGTTAGGGAATAATAAAAATTGCATAAATTGCTTTCGAGTTTGGTTAGAAAATAATTACAAAGGGAGTCTAAAGGGATCTCAAATTTCTTTTATGAAAAGTTTCGCAATCGATCTTAAACTTAAGAGAATAAAAGTTCTCAATATTGTACTAAAATTTTCTCTCAAACTTAGAGAATAATAAATCCAATATTGAAGTTAAATTTGGTAGACAAAAGTTTCTTAGATGATCTTAAGTTTGGTTTATAAAAAGTTTTTCAATTGCTTTCAAACTGAGATAATAATAAAACTAAACATTTTTCAAAATGTTAAGTTTAAGGTAAAATAATTTTTTATAGAATGAAAGACTCTAGTAAATGTGTAGATCTCTCAAATATGGGAAATAAAGGAATTCATACTTAAACTACAATTCGAAAAAATAAAAAAATAACAAACAATAAAACATGACAAACAATGATAACAAGTTTATAATGGTCCTTCGAGCCGGAAATAGATCGACTATGTGGCAAATATGTACATATAAATGCTAAGCTATTACGATACCTTTTCAAACCCATAATAACTTTTTTAAACGATTTAAGTTTTTATTTTAAAAACGAAACATAATCTAAATTAATAAAATTTCATTTGTAACTAAAAATTCGATTAGATTATTAATTTCTTTTCAATTTTTTACGATTCATTTCCTTTAACATAGAAATCATTTATATAAACATATACTTAATAATACTAAACATATAAATAAACTTTATGCTCATTTAATATATATTTTTTGCAAAATTAATTTAAAAAAACAGCAGTTAACTACTTTATTTATAGAGACGTAGACGCCATTGTTTGTCTTGTTTGTCTTGTAGGGCTGTACTCGTGTTTTTGGTTTTTATGTTTTCTTTTACTTTTAATCAGTGACATTTGTTGGCGATAAAACTAGCAACAGTCAATTTAATAACAAGCTAAAAGAAAATATTTATTAAATAAAATTCTGAACCAGAAAAAATAAACAATTAATAAATAAAAATAGAAAATTAAAATACATAAAAATAAATAATCACAATATGTAAGATGAAAACAAAAAACGCGAAAATTTTAGAAAAGTTATATAATACAATACTGATTCAAATAACAAATGATAAAGGATTTACTTTTTATGAAAATTAAAAAATACTTTAAAAATTCTTCAAATAAGTGATTTAATTTTCGAGATAAATTTAATAGAATCATATTTTATTAATTAAAATTTCATATATTTCATATATTATTATTTTTCTGCATTATAAAATTGCCAATTCTTTTTAATAACAATAAATTATCTTAAAAAAACACGCCGAAATAGCATCACTTAATGAGTAATAATTAGAAGAGAGTAGTTTCGAAGAAATAAATAACAAAAAGGCATAAATATGAAGTAAGAATCTGTGCTGCCAGACATATTTATAGAAATTTCTTTATAATAAATATCAAAATTTCCCTTAAATTTTATCGAAATTTCACATAAAGGGACATTTGGCAAAAGGTTTCACATTAAAATAAAATAAGAAGTAAATTTGTCGAAAATTTCCCATAAAAGTAAATTTATCGAAAATAAAAATTATCCTATATAAAGTAAATTTTTCGAAAATTTGTAACAAAAAGTAAATTAATCGAAAATTTGTGATAGAAACAAATTTATCGAAAATTTAAAAAAAAAATAATAATAAGTAAATTTATCGAAAATTTCCCATAAAAAATAAATTTATCGAAAATCAAAAATTTCCTATAAAAGAAATTTTATGAAAAATTTCCCATAAAAAGAAATTTGATGAAAAATTTCCTATAAAAAGAAATCTGATGAAAAATTTCCTATAAAAAGAAATCTGATGAAAAATTTCCTATAAAAAGAAATTTGATGAAAAATTTCCTATAAAAAGAAATTTTATGGAAATTTCTCTATAAAATGTAAATTAATTGAAAATTTTCTTCTGAAAAGAAAGCATCAAAAATTTTATACAAAAAATAAAATTATAAAATTTCCTATAAAAACAAATTTTTGGAAAATTTTTACAAAAAAATAAATTTATTGAAAATTTTCCATAGAAAAAGATTTTATGAAAAATTTGCAAAAAAAAAAAAAAAAATAATAATAATAATATTTTCCATAAAAGAGGAAATTTCGCATTGAATTTTATATAAAATTTTCTATAAAAGAAAAAATCATCGGAAATTTTGCTTAAAAGTGAATTTTATCGATAATTTCCTATAAAAGGAATTTTTCAAAAATTTCTCATTAAGAATAGTGTATAACTTTTGGTCTAGTCTTCTATAAGAAGAAATTAAAATTATTTTTAAAAAAGTATCAAACTTTCTTCCCAAATAAAAATTAAAATTCCCAATTAGTTTAGTAATCCCCTGATCTGGCTGCGCTGGCAATAAAAATGATTTGCAAAGTTAGCAACAACAATAAAAACAACTCTTCTACAAATAGCAAAAATAAAAAATAACAAATACAAGACAAAACAAGTGATAATATCAAAGACATACTAACTAGTAGACACATTACACAGAAAAATAAGTTAAAATAGAAATAAATTAATAAAAAGAAAGAAAAATAAAAAAAGAACACAATAAAAGAAAAAAGTCTAAAACAACAACAATTGACAACAACTATAAAATTAGTAATAATAACTTAAACAGAAGTAAAAAAAGAACATTGCGAAAAAAAAACATTATTGACTTTCTTTTCCATTTTTAGAAAAAAAAAAACTATAAATTAGAAATAAAAAAATAATAAAATAAACAAAAACAAAATGCAATTAAATAAAAAAAAAACTAAAAATAAAATAAATAACATTTGGGCTGGTTCGACGACTTACAAAGGGAGAATTTGTTGTTGGTGTAATTTTGGTTTTGTTAACCGGAAGTTTAAACATGTCACGTTCATTTAAAATCATCAGCAACACCATCAGAAAACCCAAAAAACCAACAACAACAACAAGAAAACAAAATAAAAATACACAACAAATAATTTGCAAACCATAAACTTTTTTTGCGCTATTTATTAGGTTTAAACGCAAAGTGTGTGCGATCAACAAAAAAAAAAAAAAAACTTAAAATAAATGTTACACTTCGAAAAGCGCTATTATTATTTTTGTTTTTGCTATTATTTCAATTATTACAAGATTGTTTTATTTTTATACTGTTTTTAATTTTTTTGTCTATTTTATATAAGAAAATTTTTCATTTTAATTAATATTCTCTAAGTGTTTTTTTTCTATTTTAGCTTTTTAAAGATTATTGTAATAAAAACATTGTGATCAGACTTTTAACATTTAGTGATGTTGTTTTTATAAATGATTATCCCCATTTGTCCGTCCTTCTCATGTTTGTCTCTTTGTGTAGGCGTTTAAACACAATACATCAGCACAACATTGTATTCAAATAAAACTACACTCCCTAGTTTTGTTGCTCTTTATTATTATTTTTTTTTATTGTTTTTTTATAGTTTTTGCAAACCAAATGATCTATCTTTGGTTTTCTTATGTTTTAGTAGAAAATACAAATAATAAAAAAAAGAAATATAGTTGCCTTAAGAACGATAACTTATCGTTAAAGGAAACATAGAGAAATTGAACTCCTTTTAAGTAAAGGGAATTAACATTTTAAAAAGGGTTACCAAAGTACTAGAAATATAAGATCTTTAGAATAAAATTGTATATTTCTAATAATTTTGAATCTTCATTTAGCCTCAAGTTCATCATTGTAATAATAAAATTGAAAGCAAAATTTTATTGTATTTCAGAATAACTCTGCAGGTTAGGTTATGTTATAAGGGTCGCCCGCTATAGCGAGTGCACTCGGAGGCCATTAGGCCTATTGTGATGCTCTACTTGAGGAAACAACTCCTCTTCCTTTCCATAAAACAAAAAACTAACTTTCTTTAACTTTACTTTATCCAGAAACCAACAAGATCTAATCAGGTTTGAAAGTGGCATGTCATTGAGACAATCTAGATCGTGAAAGAGTTGTCTACCGAGGTGTCTCACTCTACGCCCTTTCAGTGCTGGACATTCACATAACAAATGCTGTACGGATTCCTCTTCTTCCTCATTTAAACAACTTCTAACAAAAGCTATTCTCTGGGTACCCATATGTTCCGACATGCGCCCGATATACAAGCGCCTGATTATACCTACTTAGAACTTATCGATGATTATCAGGGAGAGAAAGTAATGTCTAGTCTACTCCGACCGGCACTCCGGTTCTTGATGATTGAGGACCACTGTATTTCCATCGTCATTTACTTCTACAAAAGCTATTCCCTGGGTAACCCATATGTTCCGACATGCGCCCGATCATATAGTGCCCAGTGATTATACCTACTAGAAGCCTTATCGATGATTTATCAAGAGAAAGCAATGCTCTAGTTCTACTCCGAGACCGGCCACTCCGGTTCTTGATGATTGAGGACCACCTGTTTTCCATCTCATTTACCGCTCATTCATCAAGACTATTGGATACAGTAACGAAGGGGGTGAGAATGTCCTCGCAAGAGAGTGCCTCGAGATGCATTTACTGTGCATTCATCTATCTTTTCGTTACGTCGTATACCTGTATGGCCCGGAACACATATCAGCACCGCCCAAAAATGTCTTAGCTGAGTCAAGGAGCGTATACAGTCGTAAACACATCTTGATATTTTTTGTTGAACTCAATCTATTTTAAATTATTTTAACATTTGCCCCCATTTATTCAACTCATTGGCAGATTCGTTAAATTGAAATCTATCATGAAAATCGAAATCATGAATCCCAAACTTTAAAAGTTCCAAAACTTTATAGAAGCCACCAACCGAGTTCAAGTTTTTACATATATCCTTACGAAACCACATTCAAATAATAATCTCAAGAGAGAATTTGTATTCACTTTTATTGAAACGGTAAATAATTTCACAATATGAAATATATTGTGCAATTAATTTCTGTGGTTAAGAATAACTTACTGTATTTATAATTAGAATATATAATTATAATTAATCATTTTGTAAAAAAAAAAAAAAATATTAAACTAATATTAACGATGGGAAAACTCAAATTAATTACAAAATTCATACAACTAATGAGGTAGCACTTTCAAGACAAATTTGTATTTATAATCATTTCATTCATAAATTGGTAACCCTTTCCTTTTTTTCACTCATAAATTAAGAAACCCTTGATAACAAATAATTAAATGGCGGCATGTTGAAGAGAACTCTCAAAACTAACAAACACTGAAAGAAATTCTCTTAATAAAAATTATAATAAATTAACACACGCCTATATTTTTACTTAAATCACAAGAAACCAAACTTCAAAAGAAATATTAAATCAAATTTCATAAAAAAAATATATAAGAAAGTGAAAAAGATTTTAAATAAAACTTTAATTTACAGTTCATATTCTTCTACTATTATTCTGGCGTTAAAATAAGTTCTTTTCAAATAAATTATCATGATGCGGAGTTTCTGATTTTTTTTTCTCTTTCAAATGTTTAATATTCTTTGGAAAAACACAAAATTAAAATATAAAAAAAATAAAGTTTTAAACTCATGAATATTAATAAACCAATTGATTGTATTAAAAAAAAAGCAGCGGTTATTTCTGATGGGGATTTTGCTTCTTCTTATTAAAATATTATTGTAGTTGTAGTTGTTGCTGGATTTAACAGATATCTCTGCTTATAGATAAAACAACAACAATAACAACAATCAACCATTAAGTATCTTTGACATGAGTGTGTTTGAAAAAAAATATATAAATAAATAAAAATATATATATATAAAAAAAAACTAAATGTACGAGTATACAATAAAGATACGAAAATGAAATGAATACAAATCAAGCCGAACATTGAGTAGAATAAAAGCTATAACTACAACTACAACAAAAATAATAATGAATACAAAAACAATACAAAAAAATAAAAAAACTAAACGAACCAAACCAAACCTTACTTACAAACAAATAATCATCATCATGATCATGATGTCTGTTTTGAATATGTGGTGGCTTGAATAAGAAAAACTTAAAACTGGCCCAACAACTTCTCGTCTTGCCTTTTAAAGTAAACGAGCCGATTTGTATGTAAGTTTGCTTGTTTGTTTGTTTGAGTCGCACAAGTTTAAACCCTCCACTTCATCACTCGCGCTTATTTTGTTACCTCTTACTCCCCGCCATATGCCTTTTCGTTGAAAGATTGTCAATAAAGTTAATATTAGGTGGGGGAGAAGGTGTTTGTCTGTCAGTGACATAGAAATTAATAGGTCAATGTGTTAGTTTTCTTCATCACTAAAGAAAATGAGAAGATTTGTCAGGAGATAATTAAAAAAAAAAAATTTAGAAAGTTTTCTATAAAATTCAAATTTATCAAAAAATTTTTAAAAATAAGAATCTAATTTATCGAAAATTTTCTATAAAGAAAAATTATCGAAAATTCCCTTTAAAAAGAAAAATTATCGAAAATTTCCTTTAAAAAGAAAAATTATCGAAAATTTCCTATAAAAAGAAAATTTATCGAAAATTTCCTATAAAAAGGAAATTTATCGAAAATTTCCCTAAAAATCGAAAATTTCCTATAAAAAGAAAATTTATCGAAAATTTCCTATAAAAAGAAAATTTATCAAAAATTTATCGAAAATTTCCTATAAAAAGAAAATTTATCCAAAATTTCCTTTTAAAAAGAAAATTTATCGAAAATTTCCTTTTAAAAAGAAAATTTATCGAAAATTTACTAGAAAAATTTTTCTATAAAAAGAAAATGTATCGAAAATATGTTATATAAAAAGAAAAATTATCGGAAAATTTTTCATTAAAAAGTAAATTTATCGAATACTTCCTGTAAAAAAATATTGATTACAAATTTGCTATAAACACAAAATATTTTATGAAAAAAAAATAATAATAATCGAAAATTTTTCTATATAAAATCTAATTTATCGAAAACATTGCAAGAACAAAAACAAATATCGAAAATTTCTTTTAAAAAAAGAATCGAATTTATCGAAAACTTTTTTATAAAAAAAAAATTATCAAAAAATATATTCAAGAAATAAAAATTTATCAAAAATTTCCCATAAAAAAATTACTATAAAAAGAAAAAAATTTCCAAAAATTTTCCGCAAAACAAAGTATACAATAAAATTTATCGTAAAATTCCTTAAAAAGAATTTTTTTAAAACCTCGCTATAATAAATATCGAGTTTTCTAGAATTCTTAACAAAGAAAATTTTATAGGACATTTTCTATAAATAGGAAATTTTATCAAAAGAAACTCTCTTTAATAATTTTATCGAAAAATTTCTCTAAATTAAAAATTTATCGAAAGAATTCTATAAATAAATCAAATAAACAAATGGTGGAAAATGTATTATATTTTTTAATAAAAATTATTCAACATTTAAATAAAAATTGTATTTTGTTTTATAAAAATAAATTTTATTAAAGTTTTTATTTTATAATAAAAAATATATCTAGAAAAAAGCTTAGTTCCGGAGAAAAGATCCGTGACAAGACTCGTGTATTAAAAAAAAGTTTTTTTTTTTGCTTTAATTCGTTCAAACACAGAAATCTATTTAATTTTATGTTGTATTTTAAAAATCTCGACAGGAATTAAATTAAAACCAAAAAAAGAAAAAAACCCAATAACAACAATAATAATAAAATAAAAACCTAAAAGTAAGCATATAAGCGCGCCTTAATTTTTATATTTATTCACATTATAGTTATTGTAGTTGTAGCTTCTGCTGCTGCTAACTTTTAAAAGAAGGTGATCAAGCCAAAAAAATAAGCATAACAAACTAAACAGAAACAGTAGAAATAAAAACAGACATCGAAAAAAATCATACGAAACAAAACAAAAAAACGAGTCCAAAAAACCGCAGAAAAAATCATATTTATAAAAAAATAAAAATAAGCACGTCTGTGTTTTTTGTGTTGGCCAAAATATAAATTTGTAGAAAGAAAACAAAAAAAAACCTACAACAACTAAAACTTAAAAGAGCACAACCAAGACAATAATAACAATAACAATAACAACAGCAACAGCAACAACAACAAAAGCAGCAAGTAATAAAAATATAGCACACCGTAAAAGAGCCTGACACTTCACTGGTAAATAAATGGGGGCCTATATAATCGTGTTCTGTAGATCCCAGTTCCAATAGGAAAAAGAAAAAACAACAACAACAACAAAATAGCAAAAAAAAAAAAAAGTAAATAAAGCAAACAACCAAATAAACGTGTTTATTTTGCAGAAGTATGGGTGTGTTGTTGACTGACTGGTGGTACCTGTATACACGGACATTATACATTTACTTACATATGAATATTTGTATGTATGTATGTATGTAGTTTTAAATACAGTACTGTGGAACCCTGTTGTTACGGTAAAAAATTTAATTAATAAGAACTTTTAAATCATTGGTTTTATTGCTACCAAATATGGAATAAACATTAAAAGAACAAGAATTAGAGTATTAGAAAGACTCTGAGTTTCCCGATATTAAGAGCGTTTTATATATTTAGAGGTCTTAACGATTCTACAACTATTTTTGTTAAATTAATAAAATTTATTATAATTTGTCCCATAAATATCACTGTGCAACCTAAAGACCATAATTTGGCAAATGACCCATTACAAAAAGTGGGCCTGTGGTTTATTTTCTTGCTGCACTTTTTAACCAGACGTTTAAGTTATAAAATAAAATCATGTTTTAAATTTTAATTATTTTTTTTCTTTCTTTCTTATTGCAAACAAATAATAATAAACATAAATATTCAGGAAATCTTTTTTTTAACATTTTGTATTTAAATTTTGTCTAAAATTTTTTGTTTTTCAATATAATTTCATTAATCTTAATTAATTGTTATTTAAGAAGAAATAAATAAATAAATAAAATTAAACAGAAATAGTCAGCAATAGCAACATTAACAACAACAACAACAACAACAACAATAATAATAATAATTATAAAATAAAACATTAATTTATTTAATTAACAACATGTGTTGATTTGACTTTTTAACATCATTAACAAGATACACATAACTAAATAAATACACGAGTAAATACACCGTGAGAAAATTTCTCTAGACTTAAGGAGAAAAATGGCGGGAGAGAGAAAGACAACCAGAGAGCACGTGAAAATCCCCATAATTTTTTAAAAGGAAATCATTTTTAGACAAGTGTGTTTAAACTTTAAAGAAAACAACAGCTAAAACGATGATTATATATTTATGTTAAACGTTATGATAATTAATAAAATAAATTTTACACTTAAAGAAATTATCACAATATAAATACTCACAAAATTTACTTTAACATTTAGAGAGATTAAAATGCTTACCTGTAATGAAAAAAGAAGAGAAAAGATTTTATTAATAACAATATCAAATTTAAAATTAAATTATATTTTTAATATTAAAATTATTATTTATAATAAAAATATATTGTATTTACTTTTCATATCTAGAAAAGTATCATTTAAGTTCTTTAAGTGTTTTTTTTTTTTTTTTCAAAACTTTACTAAAATTCCTAGTAATTTGCGGTTTTCGATTGACGTCATATTGGGTGACTCTTTTATTTTTAATGAAAAAATTATAATAAATAATAAAACTCTATTAACATATTAACATATGTATAATATACAAAGTTATAGTTTTTAATTGATTAGAGAAGATCTTTTTATTGAGGTTATAAAGTGACCACTTCCCCTTCAGAGAATGTGGTTACTTAGTTTTTTTTTTCTTAATAAAACAAGTTTAGGAAAGTGAAATAATAACAAATAGAAAAATGTTTCTTTTTTAATTTGAAATAAATATATATACGAATATAAATCTATATTCATTTTGACCCCCTTTGAATTTTTTATATGTAATAAGAAAGTAAACCGATAAGACTTCCTTATAGAGAAAAGATAGAAAAATTAAAGATGAACTTTCTTTTGTAAATATACTAGGTCTCCGAAGATAGTTTTTGATAAAATAAAAAAATGTTCAAAAAATATTTTGAAAGAAAGATTGGTGTTTATTGATTCTGCCAGTAATATGTCGAAGAAATCATTTACGACTCCATATCAGGTGCATATCCACCCAAATGAAAAATCTGTACGAGATCATAAAACTTAAGAAAATAGTTAAAAAAATTCTGTTTTTCTCCCCCCAAAAGCTTGAGCTGGATCTGGGCTATGGTAAATTATAGACCGAAAACGAATATCAACTTAATACTAACATTCGTATGGGATTTATGCGCGTTAAAGGGATTTTTTTAAAGAAGGGGTTATATGGTAGCTATGGTCTGTGGACCGATTTCCATAAAATTTGGTCCACAGACCATGATACCTATGGTGATCATCATACTTTATCGCCCACCTGAAAAAATTGATATTGGGTATATAGATTCTCACTTCCGTAATTTGTATAAGACCTATTAAAATACAAACAGAAAACTTCACTGCAAAAAAGTCATAACATTAAAAATAATTCTGGCCACTGTGCATTACATTTTCAAAAATTTTTTGAAAATCACTAAACAATAAAAAAGAGCGCAAAATATTTTGTATCCACAATAATTTTTAAGAGATTTATTTAATTTAAAAAAGAAATTTATTTAAAATTTGTTTTAATTCAAAGAGTATTACATACCAACCCAGCAAAAAACGTTGAAGTTCTTCAAAAAGAGAACATTTTCCCAGCTTCAAAAGCGGAACAAAGTGCATATTTTAAACGTTTTTGGAAGTTCTTAATAATTACTTCCAAAAAAGTGAAAATAAATGAATTTTTAGCGGAAAAAATTGTAATAATTTCTAACAAAATATAAATTTTATAAATTTTAAATCATTTTTATTATTATTTAATAGGGCAAAAGTAGAATTTTTATTAAAAAATTGTATAAACATTGTTTTAAGGGAAGTGAATGAAAAAGAAGTAATAAAGAATAACATTTCACCAATGACAAACATGGGTTAAAAAAAGAACTTACTGTCAGCTCTTTTTCACCACTAAGTACTTCCTTCCAATGACAACACAATGTTAAAATCATAGCTTTTTCAGTTTTTTTTTTTTGCTGGGGAGTATTGAAAAGTATAAGAATTTGCTAGCACTATAAAGTCAATAAAATATCTTCGATTTTACAAGAAAAATGT
>MINK01174020.1:12986-25129 GCA_001735545.1 Phormia regina | reverse complement strand
GCTACTATTTGAGCTTATTTTAGCTGGCTAAAAATGTAGTATTGAATCAAGAATGTCTAGGATTTTAGGTCCAACAAAATTGCTGAAATAATGCTGATGTGTCTTATTGTTGGTTGTACGAAAAAAAAATAAAATCGTATTGGAAACTGTAGGGCTCTGGATGTACAAAATTTAAGAATAAAAAGTATATGTAAATAATTCCAGGACGGACTAAACGACATTTTAAAGAACTGAAGAATATTTTCATCATGAGAACAAGATCCAAAAAACTTAGAGCCAAAGAGTGATGTAATAAAAAGAAGATGTTAAATAAACAGACCCTTTGGGTTAGTCCATTTTACACATTATTTACTTTTTAGCAATTAAAATTTGTAAAGCCGGGTTCACACACGGCAATTTTTCTTCCCGCAATTCTGAGTTTATAGGAGAGAGAGGTGAAGAGAATACTAAACTTTTACATTCTCTTTACCATTCTCGTCTACAAAGTCAGAATTGTGGCAAGAAAAATTGGTGTGTGTTAACCCCGACTATTTTTTTATTTATATCACAGCAAAAAAAAAAGAACTGAAAAAGCTATGATTTTAACATTGTGTTGTCATTGGAGGGAAGTACTTAGTGGTGAATAAAATGTAATAGCTTTTGAATTGATTTTGAATGAAATACTGTCTCGATTTTATAGACAAACAAATTAATCATTATGATTAAATAATAAACATTTGGAGGATTCACAAAGTGTGCTATGATGTCGTATTGTCATAATTCATAATATTTTTATATGAATTAAAAATATTTTAATTGCTTTACTTTTGTAAAATTTTATGACAACACGACATGATAGCATACATTGTGAATCCCCCAATTTAGTTTTTGATACTTTAAAATTTTTATGATTTTATTTTTTTTTTAATTTTGTATAAAATTTTATTATTATTTTTTTAAGAAAATATCTTTGTAACTATTGACCGTATTAAAAAGTAAAGTAAGAAAGACTTGAAGACAATTTTAATTACAGTTTTTACACATTTTTTTTGCAACAATTCAGACTATTTATTTTCGAGATATGTTTCAATATATAGTGCAACATTCTTAATTTTATTTAATCGCGATTTATATCTTGCTAAAGTAAAAAAATAAAGATTATAATACCTAAAGTACATTTTTTAATTAACTAATAAATAAAAAAATTAAACGTGATCATTATAGTGTTGATATCATCTTTAGCTGAATTATACATAATTTTTGAACCATTTAACTCTAATGCAGGCGCGGATACAGCTGAAGCTTTTGCGAAAGGAAAATATAATGATTTTCTTAACTATTTCCTTAAATTGTAAGATTTAGTACAGAATTTTCATTAAGCGTTTTTATTTTGGGGAGGGAAATTTCCTTTTTTCCCTCCCAGTGGATCTGCGCCTGCTCTAATGTATAGACGAAAGGACGGACATTAGCATACTGATGAAAAAAATCTTAAAATTCTAAAAATGCATTTTATAAGTTAATAATAAATAAAAAAGAAAAATTATAGTCGGTCAAGCTCGACCATATGATACCCTACCCTATGTGTACCAAAATTCGGGAAGGAGTCAATTATGGACTTATACTGGTATTAAGTGAAAAATAAAAATACCAAATATTACGTCGATTCTAAGATTCATATGTATTTATTCACTTTTTGGTGATTCCCAAAAATGGTATAACATATTACTGTTCTAATGATATTAATTCACAACTGTATTAACAAGTTTATAGTTTTAATTATTAAGGAGCATTTTTTCCAATTTTTATTTTATTATCTAATTTTTTATTATAAAATTAATTTTGTTTATATATATTTTTTAAAATGTTCTTTTTTTGGAAATGGCATTTTAATAAATTAAACTTAAGCCTAAAAAGTAATTATTTCAAAAGCATTTTTAAAATTTTAAGGGCATATTTGCAATTTTTAAAGTAATTACAAGGCACATAAAAGGCAAGTTGTTATATTTATTTTTAAACTTGTAAAACTAAAACAAAATCTAACTTTTAAATTAACTAATTATTTTGTTACAAATCAATTTGATTTTGATTTTAACAGCTTGTCATCATTAATAAATTTTAAATACATATACTAAGTATGTATGTATTTATAAAAAAAGAACTAGTTGTTGTTATTGTTATTGTTAGTTTTTGATGCCTTATTTTACTCTCAATTAAACATTTAATTACCACAACAAACTATATATGAGATACAATGTATTCCTATGAATTTTAAGATGTTGAAAAATAAATAATTTACTTTGATTTTTTTTTTTCATGGCAAATAAAGTTTTGATATTTTGTTTTTATTTATTTTAAATTCAAGTACATAATAAACAAGTTCATTGTAAATTATTTTTGTAACAAAAATACAAATGGAAAATAATATGTTAAGAGAGAGAGAAAAAAAGTATAAAAGTTTATAAACAAAACAACAATAACAAAACAAATGTCTGTCAAAATCTTTTAATTGTATGGCAGTTTTAAAGGCGCATGCGTGCACGTCAAATGTCAATAAATAAATAAATAAATTTTTAATTAAATGTAGTTTTCCTCTCATGCTTTATTTCTATATTTATTTACTAATTCAACTTTTGCCATTTACAATAGAGTATTATTTTGCTTAACTTTGACAGTGACTATAAAAATTAAACATAACAATAACAACAAACTATTTATGTATATTTAAACATTAAGAAGTTTTAACCAAATTTGTCAAGTAAAAAAAATATAAAAAAATACAACTTTGTTTGCAATTATTAGCCAAAAAAAAAAAAATAAACAAAAAACATTTTCCCATATTATTGTTGCACATTTCCAACAACAAGTTTCCTTATTAGACCAATTTTTATTTTATTTTTTGTCAATTTATAAATTGAAGCAACAAAAAAAAATCTAAACTTTTTAATAATATCATAATCAATTATGGTTTATTATTTTTTTTTTTTTCATAAATTTCGTTGTCATTTAATGCAAAAAAATATGTGTAAATTGTTAACTTTATATGGTCTTTACTAAATTAACTAGGTGAACACTAGAACAACTAACTAAGTAACTAGTATTTTTTTTTTTTTACAAAATACAAATTATTAATAATTGTCTTTAATTTTCAAGGAAATTTAATTTGAAAATTTGTTGCCGCCATAAAAAATCTCATAGATTTAAAGATTATTTAATCGCAACATCTGTTAATTGAAACCTAGATACTTTCAAAGTTAAATTTACTACATGAGCCTAACAAACAACTAAAACGATGAATAATTGATTTATATTCTCAAGGAATATTTAAGCGCTATAGTTGTTTTAACAATAAAATCCATATAGATCATTTAATAAATTTATGACAACATCTGTTAATTAAGAAATATTTACTCTTTTTTTTCTGTATAAAAGTTTATAAAATATTTTTGAAAATATTAAAAGATTATTATTATTATTGTATCTATAGAGGGAAAATAAATAAATTCGAAATATTATACATATATGTACATTAGGGTGGCGTCAAAATGAAAAGTATCGAAGTTGTCAATCTTACATTAAAATTTATTTCATTCTAAGAGACCGTTTCTTAAGATTTTTGGTCCTGACAATATACTCTCTTGAGGTAAATCAAAAATTAAAATACCCAGGAATAAAATGGATTAGTTCTATAACTAGTTCCACAACACATGAATTAGCCTGTACTTGTTCTACTTTGGTGTTGACTTCTGTTTGAAATTGTCACCTCCTGAACTAGTTCTGTGGAAATATTATCTAGTCGGTACCCATTCTATGGAACTAGTTCTTTCATCAACGATTTCTTTTTCGAATTTTTTACATTGAGAACTAATACTACAGAAGCGTTAGAGAATCGTTTCAGAACCTGTTTTATTATTTTTTATTCCAACAGACAATTTCCTAAAGCCCACAATAAAATTCAACTTTGTAAATACTTTTTTTGGAATTTGAGAAATTTGTTATACAAGTTTTTTAAACAGTTCTAGGAAGTCTTTCGAGAACCAATAATTTGTTCCCAGAAGTGATGAAATTATATAGAATTAGTTCTTAATCACTGGTTCTTTAAAACATTATTTAAAAAGAATTTAGTAACGTTTGCTTGAGTTAGGAGTTGGACCCTCAATAAACATATTGTATTGTACATATTTTTTACTAGAAGCTCTAGACAACTGGGCCACGTTAAAACTAAATTATCTTCATATTTACTAAAAAATAGTTATTGAAGTACTATTAGGTAAAGCTGCGGATGGCGAATAAGGCTACAATGTAATGCATACAGGAAGCCGTTGCTTTTAAAATTTGGAAGTTAAGTTTTTGCTGGGTAAAGGAATCTGAAGTGGTTTTGATTCTACCAGTTCTAAAACTAATGTTTTTAGAACATGTTCTAAAAATTTTCCTGTGTATATTAATATTTAATTTTTTTGCCAAAGGAACAGTGTTAAAATTTAGTATAATAAGAAATGATTTATGCGCAAATTTTGCAATTGAGAGATATTGAGAATTTTTACTAAAAATGGACCAAAGTAATGCTATATCTCTAGATGTTATGTCGAAACTCTTTCGTTTTTATAATTTTCAAACTTGTTTGAATTTTATAATTTTTTTCAAGACATAATTTCAATCATATACAAATATTTTTATGTGTAAACGATTTATATTAATTTAGCATCAAAATACGTATATTTTTCTAAGCTATTCAATGATATATAACTCTTTATACTTTTATTAGAAAAACAAAGAAGTAATTTAAACTTAAGTGAAGTACTCACAAAATCTATAGTAATAAGGATATTTATTTGTTTATTATTATACCAGTTAAGTAATACAAAGAGAGAGAGAGAGAGTTTTTTCTCTTGCTTTCATGCGTTACCAAATTTTCATATTGTTTCTTTGGCAGAAATATGAAAAAAATCTAAAAGAATCCGAAAAAAATTAAACTATTTTTAATGAAGTTAGCTCACGAAAGGATAATATCAAAATCAAAATTTTAAGAAACGTTATCTTAGAATAAATTAAATTTTCATTTGAGTTGGGAGCATCGCAACCTTATTTTCTATCCCTACAAATTGGGCCAACCTAATGTACATACGTACACCTTATATTTGTTTCCATATACATATTTATTTTTATTTAATAAACAAGTTTAAACAAAAAAATTCTCAGAACTTCTTCTTTTCTTTAAATCATCTTTTTAATTAATTAATTGTTTGAAATCATTAAAATATACCACACATCTATGTGTAGGTGTGTTTTCTATTAAATATTTTATAAAATATGTTTGTATGTAAATTATATTACATTTTAGTTAAAACCTTTTATGTTAAACAATTAATAGATTTTCTTTGTTTTTATATATTGAATAAATTAAATTAATTGTAAATGAATAAAAAAACTTCTTTTTTTAATAATAGTGCTTTAATAATTGTAATTATTAAAATAAATATAAAAAATACTTACCGCACCAGAACCTTTAGGTTTTGAAGCAGCCACATATGCTAAATACTGTATGACTTTTTTAGTATTTTCAGTTTTACCAGCACCTGATTCACCAGTACACAGAATTGATTGATCTTCTCGATCTATAAAATAAAATAAGAAAATATAAATTATTAATAATATAAACCATAAATTAATTGTTAACTAAATAATATTAATAATAAATTATTAACTTTAAAATCTTTTTTAAAGATAACCTAAATTTATTATTATACATTAAATTTTTTTTGCTTTAAAAAAATACTTCAAACTGTTTAATATCTTATTGCAAGACACCATATGGTAGTTACGGGTTTTATTTTTATTTTATTTTTATATTTTTTTGTCTATTTGAAAGACATCATGAATAATTAAGCCAGATAACGAAAACTTAATTGCAAAATATTTAGACACGCACATTTATTCAACACTTTAAATAGTGATGATTTTGTAAATAAACATTTTAATTAAGAAACACTTAAATAATAAATTTACCAGCAAAAAAAAAAATCTAAAACTGAGCGAGTTCTCTAAGTAACAAATAATAAACTAATTAGATATATTTTTTTGTACTTAAAAGTGTTTATGTGTTAAATATCATTCTAAGGATTGGATTTATTAAAATAGACAAATTATATTAAGCAGTTAATAAAGTCGTCTAGACTTTATTATACATATACTATGTATGTTTAATAGCAATCCTTCCCTACCCTAGATATGACAAGGAAATTGAAAATCAAATTAAAATGTAAATTATTCAACAGTTATATTTAAAACAGTAATTTTAAAGACACTAAAACAAAATAGGAGCCGAATTTCTTTAAGAATATTCTTTAATGACAAAATATGCTTTTAAGAATAAAATATGCTATTAAAATAAGTATTTTTAGAATAAAATATGCAAAAATATAAATTTTAGACTGAAGAATGCAAAAATATGTTTAATATAAACATTTTATGTTAAAAAAGCTTAATACAAAATATTAACAAGAAGAATCGTGGCAAAGAAAATATGGGTTTTCAATAGCTCTGACAAGTTTAAGTTGGAATTTAAGGGAAGCAAAAAGAAAAATAATAATAATCCCATAAATCTGGTTTTTAGTTTTTTTTAGCAATTTTGTAGTTTAAATTTTATTTAATTGTTTAAAAAAATAAATTCGTGGACATCGTCATGTATAATGGTAATGAGTTTTTCACTCGACTTCTAACAATCTAATATGTTGGCTTAGTGGTTAATTAAAGATATCTTTAAGCCTTTTTGATCCTGACTATTTCCATGTTACGTTAATTTCTAAATGTGACAAAAAGCGCCGAAATTACCCCAACCAATGGGGTGCATACGCCAAGTGATGTTGACAGAATCGTTTTTATATATTATAGTGTTTTACTTGATTTGAATAATTAAAAAGCAAATCAAAATTAATTAAATGTTTAATTAAACTTATTGTACAATAATTACAATTTTATTAAAAAATCCTGACCCAAAATCAGAATTTCTGGGAAAAATGACTACATGATATTTGTTAACATTTATTAGCCTTGTTGTGTGCGTTTGGCGTTACAAAAGCTCAGTCTGTTAACTATAATTAGATACCAGCAGAATGTGGGGTCTAATCAATTTAGGTTTCGTTGAAACCTAAACATGGCGCCCGCCTTGCACTGAGTGCAATATTGAGGCTCTCAATTTGCAGCGCCAGGCATTTGGGGCAAGTTGAACCTAATGTCGTAAATTCTGTTAAAAATGTGGTTACATAGTGTCGTAATCCGATATGCGGTTCGAAGGACCATAAACAAGTTTGCATTCGTAAATTGCCTTGTTGTCTCTATTCAGGGGTACCAAAGCCGAGTTTGTGAACTATAATTAGATAGCAGCGGAATGTTTCGTTGAAACCTAAACTAGTGGATCTATATGTACTATGAAAGATCTAAAAATAGTAAGCACCTCATAGCTGATTACAACATTCCTGAAGGATAAGTTAGATTGGTCTACCTGGAGTTTGTTGAATGCTCCCTAAATGAAGTCTTGCGTGATAATTTTATCTCTTTTTAAAGGAACTTATTAAATCATTTGTTCTTAATTCTTGTTCATTAATATCAAGTATATAACACAGATATAAATATTTGATCAATTCCAAAATCAATAAAAGTTATTACAGAAAATAACCACAGTGAAATATTTTTGTGAATATTATGAATCACATCTACCCATAGTGTTTTGATTCCATATAACAATGGAATAAAAATAGAATGAGTTGTCATAGCAAATTTAAATTTTTTAATTTAATTTAATTTTAATTTGGTACACATATTACTTTAGGCTTAGAAAAAATAAATACGACGTTTGAAAAAAATTGGTGAATAAATTGATTGTTTAAGAGTCTTCTAAATTATTTTTTAATCGGAGCAAAGACACACCCATCTTCCATATGTACTGAAACTAAAAAACGGATATTCCTGCAGTATACTAAACTGAATTCCCTTAAAAATTTATGGTTATAGTGAGATAAACTATATCTTATTATTTATTATTCTGCCAAAAACATGGAAGGTACTCCCACATATCATCAAATGAGACAAACGCTATTCCGAAAAATTTATAGATGAAAGATCAGCGATAAAGGAATGTTAGATCATTTCATTTGCAATATAATTGGCAAAGTCGTATGTGCCCCTATAGAAAATGCTCCCCCTTCTATCCGATACACACAGAAATACGTAAATGGATTTCAATTACGAAATTGCTTATATTAATTAATTTTTGTTTAATTTTGCTTTAATCATCAAAATGATAATATTAATAACTAAAAAAGTTTTTTTATTACTGTTAATATCATCAATTTATTAGACGTAGGGAACTATTAAAAAAAAAATAATAATCTCCTTTTTGCCGCTACATACTTTGTAGCGTTAGGATCTAGGGCAATTAAAAAAATAGATCATATTCCATCCAAAGATGATTATCTTTTAAAGTATAACAACATTTTTTCGATCAGAGTTCATTATGGTGATCCTAATTTTTTTTTTTTTTTTACTTTTGTTAAAAGTTAACGGTATTTTTTTTTCTTGTACGATAAATGTTAAAAGCCTTAAAGTATGCATGAATTTGTTCGTGTGCAGTCCTTAACTATAATTTTTTGTTAATTTTGGAGCACAATTAAAAATATGTACTGGCATAGTTCTGATTGCTGTGAATATTAAATATTTGTTGGCTATTTTTTCCGTCGAGTTTAATATAAATTTGTATAAGAAATTCCTTTGCCTGAAAAAACAGCTACAACTAAATTTTTATAGTAATTTTATTTTACAGAAAAAAAAAGATAATTAAACAAATTTACATTCATCCACATTAAAAAAAACCGGCTCTTAAAGTTATATTTTTTTTGGGTAAAATTATACAAAACATAATATATATTCTTATACAACAGTTGTTTTGAATCTTCTTTAAAAAAAAAAATAAATAAAAAATGAAAATAAAAACTCTCCTTTTTGGAGTGGTATTTTGGGTGTGTCTTTTTGTTGTTGTTGTTATTGTTATTGTTAATATTTCAAGTATCCATTCTGTCTTTTACTTTATTCTTTCTTATATTCATACTGAAAAATTGTTTCTTTCGCTTTTTATTTAATCTTATGCCATAAGAATTTTTTTTATATATTCAATTTAATGGTATTGGACTTTTTTATTGTTGTTGTTGTATTTAAAGAGCATTAATTAATGAAATAACAACAACAACAAAAACAAGGCCAGTTAATTTTCAACTTTATAATTAAGTAATTGATTTTAATCTAAAAATAAATAAAAAGATTTATTTTATTTAAACACGCATTATAATTTTTGTAAGTCTGGAAAATTTTCTTAATATTTTTTATATTTATTTTCTTTTAAACAAATTATTAATAAATATAATCAACCCTTAAAGTTTTTTTTTTTTGCTTTAGAAACTCAGTTTCTTTTCCTTTATTTCAAGTTAAAATTTTTTTGATAATCCAAACTAAATGACTGAATGACTTTCTTTTAAAATTTCGCTTTAAATATTTAAATAAAATTTGCATGAATCATTCTTTTAAAATATGTACTAAATATAGTAAAAACGATACAACTTCATTCGTTGCAAAACTAACAAAACAAACAACAAAATATACAAAAAAAAAAAAAAGATATAAGAAAACTGTTATCAATTCCTTATGACTCATTTGTAATATAATTGCAGATATTTTCGTTTAACTTAAACTTCATATTTAAATAACCTATTTAAAGTTTATGTTACTAATCAAAATTTTAAGAAATAAATACATTTTCGTTTTTACGAATAAAGTTATTATCTACAAAATTATAACTTATAATTGATAATTAACAGAGACTTTTAAAACCAGGCCTATCAATAAAATGTTTATATTAAATATTATATAAAATCTATAAAATAAAACGATCAACATTAAAAAAAAAATTGTATTAAAAGTAGTACAAAAACAAATTGTGTGAAGATTGAGCTTTAATTGATAAGCTCATGGATGTATGGATGAACGGATGGACAATGAGTCATCTATATACAATTATCATGTTAACGTATGCAAAATATCAGAAACAACAAAATCAAATAAATTACGATTTTTATAAAAAAAAAACGTGTTGAAATAGATTTTAACTTAAAAAGTATTAGGGAATATGGTAAAAATATATAAAACCAGTTACTCTTATATTTTAGCTGACATACAGTGTGATAAAGATCAAATCAAACAATTAAATCTTATTATATTTTATTGTTGTACGGCAGGTAATGTATTTGGGTTATTTCTATATATATACATCATCATAGAATTATTTATAATTTAACTAATATTGTAACGAAAGTAAAAGAAAACTTTGTTGGTAGATATAAAACCTTTTGATATAAAAATAGACAAATTATAGCAAAAATTTTATTAAAAATTGTTTTAACAAACCATATTAAAAAGCTAATAATTTTGCGATCAAAATATTTTTAGGAATCATAATCATTTTGTGACCAACATTTAATTTTTTTGAAAATATATACAAGTAATCCGACTCTTTGGCAGGATTACCTAACTCTAAGATTGTGTTAGTGAATGAGTACCTAACTCTTAGTATGCGTTAGTAAGAAAAATTCATTTGTATTGGTAGTTCTTTATTTTTTTCCCATCTACACAGGGTTCTATAAAAATGTTTTAAAATTTAATTTAGTCTTGTGTAAAGTGTCGGTAAAGAAGGAAGTCCACATGTCTTTTTTCTTTAATATATATCATAATCTTTTTCATAGCATTCAAAATATAAAAGAGCATATTTGTTTATTAAAGAGTCCTTGCCTTTTCGCTTCTTTTTGGAAGGTAGAAGGGAAGGCCTTGCCTCCAATGGCACGCCGTGTAAAAAAGAAATAGTGGTGCAATGCGAGTGGCAGGCCTTATAGATCCTAAATAAGGCATTTTTGACTGGATATTTATAGTCAAATTTTTCTTGTTTTTTGTTTGTATTAGTGCTCTCACAATTCATACGCACCCATATGTGAGAGAGAGAGAGAAATATTACGAAAAGAGAGTCAAACTACTTTGTATATTTTGGTAGAGTCGATGGATTGGTATATTATCCAATAAAGGTACATATATCTTTATTATTCTAATATAACGACAAGATACTTTTTAGGGGTAAAAAGAATTTCTAAATAAAATTAAAACGTTAAAATTAGAAACACCAAACTAATTTTTTAAATAAAAATCGATTAAGTTTTGAACCAATTTTAACAATAAAATTCCAAAGTAAACTAGTATACAATAAGTGAATAATAAGTTCGAAAAATTCTAACATCTGAGCTTCAAAACTGCACAAAATGGATCTAAATATTGTTTCAATGAAAACATTCATTAAAATTCGATGAAAAAATTAGTACATTGAAATCATTCATTAAATGTATTTTTTAATAAAAATAAGCAAATAAGTTATTTGATTTAATGTACTAGTTCATTGATTTGAAAATAAAATATTCATAAAAATATTAACTCAATGTATTGTGGCATTGAATTCGATCAATCAATGTACTAATACATTGATTTAATTAAGAAGTATTATACAATGAACAAATACATTGTTAAGGTTTCAACGAAACCCAAATAGATAAGACACCACACAGAAAAAAGTAAAAACCGACTTCAATTATGAAATTTGTAATATTAATTAATTTATAATTAATTTTGCTCTAATCATCAAAATGATAATATTAATAACTACAATAATTGATTTTATTATTACTGCTTTTTCTTAAAAAGACATAATGAGTTAAAGATTGTTTAAAAACTAGTCAAACTTCTTTTATTTCTATATTTTTATAGAAAAAAATTTAATTTTTCTTTATATTTTTTGTAAGAACTGTCAATTTATTCAAAATATAAATTTATACCAATTCGAAAATTAATTATATTAATGAATAATATAATTAAACTCCAATACAAATTTAGTTAATAATTTTATTAAAAAATATTTTGAAATATTTTTTCTGTGCATGAATGCTGATGAAGTCTGTAGCGGCACAAAAAATACGTATTCCATTCTGCTGGTATCTAATTATAGTCCACAAACTCTGCTTTGGTATCGCCAAACAGAGACAACAAGGCAATTTACGATTGCAAAATTGTTTAACATTGAATCA
>MINK01174019.1:19214-30679 GCA_001735545.1 Phormia regina | reverse complement strand
TGAAGTTAAACAGGAATTCGGTAAGACTATTCATCCCATGACCGTGCGGAGAGTGCTGCACGAGTTGCTAGGCATAAACCACTTGTTTCATTAATCAACCAAAACAAACGATTAGACTACGCAAGAGAATTTAAAAGCAAACCTCTTCATTTTTGGGATGAAGTACTATTCTTGGATGAGGGCAAATTTAATATTTTTCGTTCGGATGGACGCACCAACGTGTGGAGAAAGCCCAATACCGAATATGAAAAACAAAATTTAGCTCCCACAATCAAACATGGTGGGGGTGGTGTAATGGTATGGCGTTGAAGGAAGAGTGGGTCAAAATTGGGAAAAATATAACTAAAAATCTAGTGCATTCTATGCCAAAACGCTTGAATGAAGTTATAAGCAAAAAGGCTTGCCCACAAAATACTAAATGTGGCTTAAAAAATTAAAAAAATATAGATTTTTTTCTATGAACTTTTTAATTATTATTATTATTATTATTTTTTGAAAAATTACTGAAAATATTAATTTAATTTTTTTTAATTTTTAAAATATCTTTCTTCTTTATTTAATTTAAAAAAGAGAATTTTTAAATATCACAACAATACAAATATTGAAAATTTATATTTTTTATTTTTTCATATTTATTAAGAATTTTTTAAAAATTTAATTTTTTTATATAAATTATTTATTTATTTTTTTTAATTTTTTTTTTCTTTCACTTTATTTCCTTTTTTTTACATATTTCCCATGAATTTAATTATTTTTCTTTTTTTAATTATATTGTTTAGTAATTTAAACAATTACTTTTTTAAGTAAAAAGTTCATTAACTTATACGTTGTTGTTTTATTTTTCTGTATTACTTTTCTTCTTTTATGGTTTTGTTGTTGTTTACATGGTGTCTTGTGACAAAATTTAATATTTTTCCTATTAATTGTAATTAATTACTTTATTAAAACATAGTTTACTGTTTTACCACAAAATAAAATAAAACGTGATCAAATTTTTGTTTTATTGTTATTTACCCTTAAAAGTCTTCAAAAAGTTAATGACTTATAAGCCCACCGCAACATAACAACAACATCATCAATAAAATAACAGTTTTCTTTCAAAAAAGAATTACCCAACTTAAGAGAGTAAGAGAGGGAGTCTAAGCTAAGAGGTGAAAATTAAAGTAAAAATATTCCCACCATCAAAACAAATCAAAAATAAAAACAAAATTTCTTTAATAAACAATAACAACAATAACACGTTATGTGGTTTGTTTGTTTGTTTTCTGCACTCGTTTCCTTTAAACCGAACTTAAAACGATAATAAAAAAAAAACAATAAACTCAACACACAAACTCGTTAAAAATTATGAATGACAATAACAAACATTATAGAAAAACAGAAATGGCGTCTAATTGTATTTGCATTAAAAACAAAATCAAGAAGAAGACTCTTTTATTTTTTCTTTTGTAACTAAATTCAGTCAATTAGTATTGATGACAATTTAACGAATTAAATGAAGAACAAAATTTAAATGAAATAAAGAATAAACGCGAACGTCATCAACTCGTCGTTGAACGCGGGCCACAACTAAATTAAACAACCGAAATTATTTAAACATTTAAAAATTTTTGTATATGTTTTTCTTGTGTATTTTTGGGTGGCATGGTTTTTGTTGTTATTGTTGTTGCAGTAGTTTCTTTATTTTTTTGTGTTTTTGTATGATTTGTTTATTTTTCGCTGGTTGGCAAATGGGTGGCGAAATAGTAAAACGAGGGGAAAAATAAAATACAACAAAACAAAAAATAATTTACATGGGGCATTACAACAAAAATGAAAACTAAACGGCCTCAAAAAACAACAACGAAAACTAAACAAAAAAAACTATAACAGAATTAAATTTAGCATGCAAAAGCATGAATGAGCAAAAAAAAAAAAAAAAGAAAAAACAAGAAACTAATATAAGACCAAAAAACATTTTCGAAGAATTTTGTAAAATGAATTGGATAATAAAATATAAACGAGGGTAGGCGGAAAAGTTTAAAAGAATAAAAAGAAAACATTTTTAGAGAATATACATAAAAATGATAAAATTTATATATAATAAAATTTATAAAAGTATTAAAAAAATAATAATAATTTCATTAAAAAAATACGAGGTTCGTTTGAAAATTGTTTTTTTTTTTTGCTTTTTATTCTTATTTCATATTCCTATTCTTCTTATTTCTAATTAAGAATATTTTTTGAGATTTTTTCCTTTTTACTAAATTTTAAAAAATTTATTATAACATTTAATTACGAGGGTGGTGCAATAAGGCTTAAATTATAAAAATTATCAGAAGCATTTAATTCTGAACAATTTCCTCATTTAATTTTTTTTATTGAATTTTTATATAAAATTAATCAATTTTTTATATAAATTGAACAAATAAACGAGGGCAGGAGCAAAAGTTAAAAAAATAAATAAAAAAAGAAAAATTGTAAAAATAATTTTAAAAATGTATAAAAAATGTTATAAAAAATTAAAACCATTTAATTTACTAACCAAATTATAACGAGGGTCGTCTGAAAATTGCAATTTATTTTTTTATTTTTAATTTCAATAAAAGATACAATTTTGTAATTAATAAATATTTTTATATTTAGCCCAAAATAATGTTTATTTTTTACAAAATCTTTTTATAAAACTATTTACGAGGGTGGTGAAAGAAGTTTATAAAAATATGATATTTTTTATTTTTATAAAAATGTTTTATTTCCCTAAAAGAATTAAACAAAATTTAATATAAAACATTACATCAATTAATATACGAGGGCAGTATAAAGTTTTTTTTTTAATTTAATTTTTTTTTTTAATTTATTTTAAATTTTAATATTTTAGTTAATAAAAAATTAAGTTAAAAATTATTAAAAATATTTATCATAAGGGAATATTTTTAAAAAGTTTATTTTTTACAAAAATTATTTATAAAAACTAATTACGAGGGAGGTGAAATAAGTTTTCAAAAAATTTTGTGATTTTTTTTTAAATGTTTCATATCCCTAAACGAATTAACAAAATTGAATATAAAACATTATATCAATTAAAATACGACGGCAGTATCAAAATTTTTTTCATTTGTTATTTTTTTAATTTTTATAACTTTGTTTCCCCAAATATAAATTATTCACCACTACAATGGTTTTTTTTTTTTGTACGAGAGCGATTTCAAAATTTACTTAATTTAAAAATTTGAATTAAAAAAAAAAAAAATTTTTTTTTGTATAAAATTGAAAATTTAAAAGCTTTTATTAAATTTTAATACGAGGGTAGATGGAAAATTATCCCAATTTAATTTTTATATATACATTTTTTTTTAATATTTTATATTTTTTAAGAACTAATAAGTTTAACACAATTTTCGCTGAATTAAAAATACGAGGCTAGTTTTAAAATTAACTTAAAGAAACAAAATTAAGTTAAAAATTATTAAAGAGATGTATATATTTATATTTTTAAATACTATTGACAATAAATTTTATAGTTTTTAAACAATGCTGTAACGAGGGTTAATTGATAATTTATTAAAAAATAATTGAGTTCATAAAAAATTTAAGAAGAATGCTTTATTTTTATTTAACAAAATTAATTAAAATTTAAACAGAAAAAATTTGTAAAAATATTTTTAAATTATTTTAACTATAAATTGTAAAATATTTTTCAGAATATTAATACGAGGTTGGGTTGAAAATAAAACAAGATATAAAAATAATAGAAACATTTTATTATATATAAAACTTTTCTCCACAATTATGTTTCTTTTAAAATTAAAATAAATATTAAAATTTATTTTTCTTTTAGAAATGTTGTTGGTTTTATTTTTAATTTTCTCACCACAACAATTCGCACATTGTCTGCATATAAACTACTTGTCTTTATTTCTTAAAAATAAATGTACAATTGTTGTGTTCTTTTTTTTTACAAAATTCTTTACATTTTGTCCTAAAAATGGCCAATGAACTAACAGTGCCAAAAACAACAAGAAGACAAAAATACCAAAGACATTTTGTATTCTAAAGCAATGACAACACTTGAAGCAACATTTTATTGTGTAGCAAATAAATACAAAATGTGTTGTTGGTTTTAAGAAATTGAAGAAATTCTATTACAAAATATTTTTTCTAAATAAATTACAAAATATTTATGAACGAGACACATAAATTATTTGTTTATGGTGATTAAAAATAGACATTTTTTTGTGGCCTAATTGAACAAGAATAGAATAAAAGCGTTAAGCGACAAAGTGTTAAATTTTTTATCGTAAAGTTTTTTTATTAAACAAATAAATTTCATAAATTTTAAAAATTTGTAAATTTTTTGCTTAAGGTCAAAGGTCAATCTTTATATTAATTATTTTTTTTTTTTAATGTAAATTTAAATTTTGTTATTAATCAATTTATTTCATTATATAAACTTTATTATATAGCTTTGTTTATTTTTCTTTAAAGTTCAAAGGTTAAATTTTCAAAAAATTAATAATTTTCGTTTGAAAAATATTTTTTTGAGTCTTTAAAATTTCCTTTAACAAGAAAATTTAAAAAAATCCCCATTTATTTATCATTTTTCAGTGACAGGTCGATTTAAAATTCAACTATTTTTAGCAAATTTTTTCTGTTTAATTTATTTATTTTAAATTTATAAAAATCTGCAAATATTATTGATAGTGAAAGGTCAAAGGTTAAATTATAATTTAACTACTTTTGTTAATTTTTTTTGTTCAAATTATATATAAAAAAACAAAAATTATTATTTAAATTAAAAGAAACTGAAATTTTTTAAACTTAGAATTCCTGAAATTTTCCTTTAAAGGTCAAAGGTAAAACTTAAAAGATTATTAATTTTTAATGGAAATTATTTCTACGAGTCTTTAATTTTAAAAACGAAAATTTATAAAAAGGCCATTTATTTATCGTTTTATAGTGATAGGTCAAAGGTCAAATTATAATTTAACTATTTTTGTTTAATTTTTGCAAAATAGCTAAAGATATTATTTTATTATTTAAATTTACAAAAATCTCCAAATATTAAAACTTTTATAGTGAAAGGTCAAAGGTCTAATTATGAAATTTATAATTTTGTAAATTTTTTTTCTTAAAATTATAAAATAAGACCAACTATTATTATTTTGATTATGAGAAACTAAAATTTATTTTAAAATTAAAATCCTTAAATTTTCCTCTAAAGGTCGAAGGTCTTTTTTTTTAATTATTAATTTTTTATTTAAAAATATTACTTGAAGTCACTATTTCCAAATTAAACAAGAAAATTTATAAAAAAATGACATTTATTTATCATTTTATAGTGACAAGTCAAAGGTCAATTCATAATTTAACGGTTTTTGTTTAATTTTTTCCTCTTTAAATTATTGCAAAATAACAGAAATTATTATTTTATTATTTAAATTTATAAAAATCTTTAAAAATAAGAAGTTTTATAGTGAAAGGTCAAAGGTTAAATTATAAAAATCAGTGTTTTTATGAATTTTTCTTTAAATAATAAAAAAGAAAAAAATACTAAAAATTATTGTCTGATTATGAAAAACTAAAAAAAAATTTTAACACTAAAATTTCTTAAATTTTTCTTTAAAGGTCAAAGTTCAATTTGTTTAAAACTTATTTATTTTCCATTCAAAATGAAATTATTGAAGTCTTTAATTTTTTAAATTAACAATAAAATTTGAAACAAAAAAAGCAATATATTTTTAAAGTTATAGTGACCGGTCAAAGGTCAAATAGAGGTTTAAAAATTTTTGTTCAATTTTTCTTTTACAATTCTTGTAAAATTGCTGAAATTATTATTTTGTTTTTACAATTTATAAAAAGAACTCAAAATATTTATAATTTTATAGAGACAGGTCAAAGGTCAAATTGGGAAAACATTTATTTTATTAAATTTTTGCCAATTAAATTATAAAATATAGCTAAAATCCTTATTTTATTTATTTCAAATTATAAAATTCTTTAATTATTGTTGCTTTTTAAATTATTTTTTATAACAGGTCAAAGGTCATTTTGTTTAAATTATCATTTTTTGCTTAATTTTCTATATGGAAATTGTAGTAAACTTAAGAAAATTATTATTTCCTTTATATATTCTTTAAAATTTCTTCTTTTTGTCATTTTATTTCGATTTCTCCCTTTTCCACACAACATCTGCCTTCCATTTATTTTTTTGACAGATTGCATTTTTATTTCCCCCTTTTGGCTTTTGAAAGATTTTTGTCTTCATTTACAAAACACTTAATAATCTTTATATTAATAACTTAAATTCTCTAGAGTTTAAATAAAGAAATATTAATTTTAAATTTACTCGATAGAAATATTAAAAGAGGGCAACAAGTGTTTTATGTTATTGTGGCCATACGCAGACATATTTGACAGATGAGCTTCAACACAATTAAAAAGGAATTTTTAGACAAGAATTTTTGAATTTTGACAGCAAACAGAACAAATAACTTAAGGAAATATTTGAGTAATAAGATATTTCAATATTTAATATCTAAAATAAAAAAGAAAAAAGGTCAGTGACTTAAGATAATTTGAAGAAGAAAAACCACAAATTATTTTAAAATTATTCACTTCATTTCTTGAAAATTTTTAATAATTTTATTTTATTGAAAGAATTTTGTTGAAAACTCAATTTATTATTCTTTTTAAATCATATGTTGCACACATTTATATTTATTTATTTTGTAAAAAAATCTCTCTCTCTCTCTAAAACTTATTTATTGCCAGACATTGGAAATTATTGCCCATAAACTTTTGCCATGTAAAATATTTGCTCTTAAAATAAACAATTATGTATTAAAGTAAACGAATACAAAAAATTCTAATGAAAACTAATTGAATTTTTTGTTTCAGTATAAAGAACAAAAAAATAAACAATTATTAGCTAAAATAAATAGAAAAAATTTGCAAAAATTTAGGAAAAAAATTGAAGCTGAATAGATAAATGAGATCAGCAAGACAATAATAACTAAAGCAATAATAAAATATGAACATTTTAAAAGATTAGGGAGACATTTAATGAAATAATAAGCAAATTAACTCATTTAAAGCAAAATAACACATAAAACCCTATTAGCAACATTTAAAATTAATCAGCAACATTTTAAAAATTATAAAAAATTTTATAATAATGATAATTTAATAAAGAAAAAGTTATAAAATTGGCTTTAAAAACCGCATTTATGATTGGCAACATTTTTTCAACTTAAGCAACATTTTAAAAAATTGATTTAAAATTAAAATTTTAACAAAATTTTTGCTAAATTATAAAGAAAAGGAAACAAATAGTAAAATTTGCTCTATACTACTCCTATTTTGGCTACATTTTAACAGAAAATAATCTTAAAAGGCTTGGCAACATTTTAAGATATAAAGCAACATTTTAAAAACAATTATTTTAAACAGAATCCTTTAATTTCAATTTAAAAAATATTAAAATTTGCTTCACAAAACATGTTATAAGCTTAGCAACATTTTTAAAAACCTAGCAACATTTTTAAAATTTTTAGAGAACAAAAATAAGAAAATAAAATTTAACAATTGTTTAAAAACTACTAGATTTTTTTCAATATTTCATCAAAAAGTAACTTTAAAATACACTGCAACATATTAAAATGTTGCGCAACATTTGTAGAAAAAATTGTTTTTAAACCAACATTTAATTTTTAATTAAAAAATGTTAAAAACTGTATTAGAATTCTTATATTTACCTTAGCAACATTTTGCAAAGCTTAGCAACATTTCTACAAATTAATACAAATTGAAAAACATAAAACAAAATTTTATATTTAACTTGAACCGACAACTTTTTAGGAAATTTTTTCACTATAATAAGCTAAAACAGCTTAGCAATATTTTGAAATGCTAAGCAACATTTATAGAAAAATTTTTTTCGAAAACAATATTTTATTTCTATTTAAAAATTTACAAAATCTTTATTAGATGTACAGTAATTAAGTTAGCAACATTTTACAAACCTTAGCAACATTTTAAAGAACTATTGAAAAATGAAGAATATCAAATAAACTTTAAACTAAGACGGACATTTTTTTAATATGTTGCACAAAAATAGCCTCAAAATGCACCGCAACATTTAAAAATGTAACGCAACATTCGAAGAAAAATTGGTTTCAGAAAGTAAATTTTATTTTTGTTAAAAAAAATTTAAAAAATGTGTTAGAAACAACAACATTTTTAAAAATTAGAGGAAAATAAAGAAAAGAAGTAAAATATTTAATTTTATTAAAATCAATAATTTTTTAGCAACATTCCACCAGAAAATTATTACAAAACTATTAGAAATATTTATAAGTGTTGAGCAACATTTTATAAATACATTTTAACAAGATTAAAAGATTTTTTTTTGACGTTTTAGTCTAAATTATAATTATTTCTTAAACAAATATTCTTCGGATTAAATTATTGCTTTATTTTTAGCAACATGATGCTAAACTTAGGCTAAGATGTTTCTACTCTCATTTAAAATTTTATTTTTTCTTTTTGTTTGTAAATAATTGTTTTCAAAACGACAACTTTAATTAAAGTTGTTAAATTAAATGTATGTAATTAACAACCTCAGAATTATCTTAGCAACATTTTGTTTTCGTCTGCAACATTTTTTAAATCTAGACATCAAAAATTTCTTTAAATCTTAATAAAAAATATTCAATTTATTTTATGTTTAAAATAGTTTTATCAACATTTTGAAATATGAAAAGCTTAGAAGCCTTTTCAAATGTTGCGCAACATTAATGAATTTATAGCTTTTAATACAAAACAGCTTTAAGAAACACCAGAAAATATTATTTTCTTTCAAACTATATTAGAGTAATTTTAACAACATTTTGCAACATTCAGCAATACTTTTTTTAATATTAAAATATTATTACTTATCAGCAACATGTTGCTTTAAAGAAACTTTTAAAGCATGGAAACACATATGTTAACATGTTGTGCACCATTTTCTAAATTAGTGTTAAACAAAAACGCTTTATTTTTATTTGATTTTCAAAATATTTAAATAAAATCTTAAAATGTTGCGAAGCTTAAAAAAAAATGTTGCTAACATTTCCGTTTTATTTGTTATATAAGTTTTCATTTTAATTTTTTGTTACAAACATTTTTACAAATTTAAAGAAAATATTTCAAAATGTTTATTGTATTTTTAAAATGTTGCTATGATTAACAAAATGTAGCTAAAGTTTTTATCACAAGCATTTTTTTCTTGAAATGTTGCGTTACATTGTAAAATATTGCTAACCCATTTAAGGCCATTTTTGTGATAAATTTGTCCTAAAAGTTGCCAGTTTTGGTTAAATGTAATATTTTTAAAATGTTGCTGAGATTTCCAAAATGTTGCCAAGGTAATTACAGGATTTCTATTATAGATATTGTAATTTTTTTTAATAGAATTTAAATGTTGTTTTCAAAATAATTTTTTCTAGCAATGTTTCGCTACATTTAGTAATGTTGCTAAACTGTTTAAGCTTATCATTTGTGAGAATTGTTGCTAAAAAGTTGTCGGTTTAAATTAAATATGAAAGTTTGTTTTATGTTCTTCAATTCGCAATAATTTTTAGAAATGTTGCTAAGGTTTTTAAAATGTTGCTAAGATAATTTTAAGAATTCTTATACAAATTTTTCGATTTTCTATATGAATATGAAATAATAATTAAATTTGTTTAATGTTGTGCTACATTTTAATATGTTGCAGTTTATTTTAAAGCACTTTTTTGTTGAAATATTGAAAAGAAAAAAAAATCTAGTAGTTTTAAAACAATTATTAAATTTTGTTATATTTTTCATTTTTGTTCTCTAAAAATTTCAAAAATGTTGCTAGGTTTTTAAAAATGTTGCTAAGTTTATAACAAGTTTTCTGAAGCAAAATTTAAATACTTTTAAGTTGAAATAATAGAATTCTATTTAAAATAATTATTTAAGATACATTGCCTTATATTTTAAAATGTTGCTAAGCCTTTTAAGATTCTTTTCTGATAAAATTTAGCCAATATAGCAGTAATATTAAGAGTAATATTATTATTTTAAGTTACTCAATATTTCCGTTTTATTTCTTTTAAATTTTCTGTTTAATTTTTTGTTACAAAAATATTGCAAAATTATATATTTTTTTTATATTATTTTTATCAAATAACCTTCTTTGGTTTCAATAATAATTTTAATTTTTATTAAATTTTATAATTCTTTGTTTAGATTTAATTTGTTCTAATTTTTAAAAATTTATCTTTAGCGTATATTTTCTTTCTAAACAAAGAAACAAAGTTTCACTTTTTTTTTCTCAATGCTTTCGTTCTGCCTTTTAGTGTTTCTGATACCAGCCCATAGTGACCTCTTTATTGTTGATTTTCTTTTAATGTTTTTTTTTTATTTTTTTATTAAATTATTAGTTTAACTTAATAAAAATCTTCCAGTTTCTATAAGCATATTTAATTAGTTTTTAATTGAGATCTTTTGACTCTTAACATAGATAAAAAATTTGTAGATACTTTAAGGGGGAAACTGTAACAAATTGATTAAACATTTTTCCAATTAAATGATTGATTAAATATTGATTTTTTTCTTTTATAAAGTGGGGAGAATTTTTGTTTTTAATATAAGTTTAAAATGTATTTGTGTTTTTAGAAACTTATTTTCAAAATGTTATTTTCAAAATAGAAAATAAAAAGAATTTTCTTTTTTTTTTATTTTAAAACACTTGTTCCTCTTTACTGTTGGTTTCTTTAACAAATTGATTTACAACCGGAAATTGTTAATACGTAGCGTACATTGAGCTTTTTTTTATAATTGTAACTGTAGTGTTTCCCTTTACAAAATGTTTTTAATTTTTTTTTCTTTTTTTTTAATTTTTTTATTCTAACAGCAATGAAAGGTAATCGTATTAAAGAATTAAACATTTATTTAAACAAAATCAAAAAAGTGATACTTAAATGTATTTAAAATTATTGGAAAGCTAAATCAAAATAAATAACAATTATTAATTTTTAATATATTATTTGTTAAAACAACATGTTGCTAGAGACTTGCAACATATTGTTTAAAAAATAATTCATTAAATTCTTTTTATTTAATAAAATTTGTCTCAATATTACAAGATTTTCAACAAAATATTTTAATGTTGCTAAGCGAAATAAAATGTTGCTAAGTGAAATAAAATGTTGCTGGGCTGTTTTAAAGTTTTTTAAATGATAAGTTTTTATTTTAAAACTATAATTATGTGAAATTCTATTAGTAAATCTTTGTAACAATGTAAAAGAAAAGGATTTAATTATGTTTATGAAAATTTTAAGCAACATCTTAAAAAGTTGAGCAACATTTAAGTAAAAGAAATTATTCTAAAATTAAAATTTAATACAATTTTTTAATTTTAAAACTTTATTTATTTATTTATTTATTTATTTATTTATTTATTTATTTATTTATTT
>MINK01174019.1:0-18867 GCA_001735545.1 Phormia regina | reverse complement strand
TTTGTTTTTATAATAATTCACACGCAAATTCTTGTTTGTAACTAAATGTTTAGATACATGACCATAACATTTTATATGTCAATTTTTTTTTGTGTCTATTCCCCTGCCTTCTGCTAGCATTTAATGGTTTTTTTTTTACTTTATAAATGTAAACGAAATAATAGTAATAAATGAAAAATATTTCCACACATAACAAAATACTAGAAACATTAACTAAAATTTTTTTATACTAAATACTAAATATTTATTAGATTTTTTTCCACGTTTTGTGTAAAATTAGAAATATTAATTTTTAACGAAAAATCGTTTTTTGTCTTTTTTCGCCACCCCTGTACAAATATTTCCAAGGCAATTAGTGTTTCATTTCAATTTATTAATTATTATATGAACAGAGGGTTTTGTTATATGAAATTTTCGTTTCAAAGCCAAGGGGACAGCAGGTTGTATTTGAATGGGAATGAAATAGCGTAACCAATGTAGAGGGAAGAAAAAAAAAAAAAAAAAAAAGCAAAACAAATTAATATTTTAATCAAAATGACTTTTGAACTATTTTCGAATAATAAATAAAGAAGACAAGTGGGAAAAAAAATCAAAAGAAGAAGACAAGGCACAATAAAATTAAATGGCTGGTAGTATAGACTAAAGACTAGACTATAGGCTAGAGCAAACTTATATTATAGTTTGACTATATAGTATAGTCCACACTATAAAATTTAGTCCTAACTCTGAACTATAGTCCAGACTATAAACTATAGTCCAGACTATAAGCTATCATCCAGACTACATATTATAGTCCAGACTATAAAATATTTTCTCGACTTTAAACTATAGTGCAGACTATTAACTATAATTCAGACTATATAGTCTAGTCTATACTATAAACTATATTTAAAACTATAAAATATAGTCTAGACTATAAACTATAGTCATCACCATAAACTATAGTCTAAGCTATAAAATATAATCCAAAATATCACACTATGCTATCAGTCGATACCAACTATAGTTCATACAACCATATTGCAGACAACTAATTATTAATTATCTGTCTATACTATTAATTATAGTCTAGAATGAAAATTGTAGTTTGATTATAGCCTATAGTTAGTACTATAAACTATAATTCGACAATAAACAATGGTCCAAATATAGTCCAAACTAAACATAGTCGACTAAACATAGTATAGACTAAAGATAGTCTATTGTCTAGAATAAATTAGTATATAGATTGGACTATAAAATAGTCTATAGTTGGGACTAAAAAATTGCTAATATGGACTATAAATAGCCTATAGTCTGGACTATAAAATAGAATATAGTTGTAACTAAAAAATAGTCTATAGTTCGGTCTAAGAAATATTCCATAGTTTGGACTATAAAATTGTCTATATTTTTGGCTATAAATGGCTACTATGGATTATAAATAGCCTATAGTCTGGACTATAAAATATTCTATAGTTTGGACAATAAAATAACCTATAGTTGGGACTAAAAAATAGTCTATAGTTTGGACTATAAAATAGTCTATAGTCTGGACTGCAAAATAGTTTATAGTTTGGATTATAAGCTATTTATATTTTTGACTATAAAATAGTCTCGACTATAAAATACTATATAGTTTGGGCTCTAAAATATTCTATAGTTGGTACTAAAAAATAGTCTATAGAATAGACTAGAAATAATCTATAGTCTGGACTGTAAATTAACCATAGACTAGGCTATAAAGAGTCTATAGTATACAGTCTAGTCTATAAACCGTCTAGAGTATAGACTATAAATAGTATACAGTCGAGACTACAAGTAGTTTATAGTACAGACTATAAATAATCTAGGGTCTAAACTATAAATTGTCTATAGTCTTAACTATAAATAGTCTATAGTGTAGCCTATAAATAGTCTATAGTCAAGACTGTAAATAGTATATAGTCTATAGTCAAGACTATAGAAACGCTATAGTCAAGACTAAAAGATTATAAATAGTCTACAGCCTGGGCTATAAATAGTCTATAGGATGGACTATCTATAGTCTATACTCTAGGCTATAAATAGTGTATAGTCTGAACTATGAATAGTATATAGTTTATAGTTTGTACTACTGTTTATAGTTATTATTCATAGTCTAGACTATACTTCAAAGTCTATAGCTATAGTCTGGTATAAACTATTATCTATTCTTAATGCTAATTTGAAACTTAAAACTATATTTTTTTCTTTTAAATTTTTTTGAATGCTTACTTGTTCATTTAAATTTTCACACATTTCCAAACTGATGCCATTCATTTTGCTATTATTATTATTGTTGTTGTTATTATTATTATTTTCACTTAAAGCTGTTGTTTTCTCTTCGTAATCACAGATTAATTTATTTTTAAAATTTTTCAAATTTTCCAATTTAAAACCGTTTGTATTTGTATTATTTGTTTTATTATTACATTTATTTGTTAAACTTTCGTAATTAACAATTTTATTATTATTATTACACTCGTTATCCACCAATTTATTATCAATAAAAATCAAAGAATTAGGACCCGATGGCACAATATCATCAAAATCATTAGGATTTAAACTAAGAAATGTTTCTTGATCGATTAATATCGGTTGTTTGCCGTAATCGGTATCGTAACCACAACCCAGTGAATAAGCAGAATTGCTCATAGAATTTGTATTGGTAGAGAAGTTTAAATTTAAATCTTCTAAACTTTCATTAGAGAGTTTATGACTAGCTGAACGATCACCAAATTTAAGAGTATTATTTAGGTTTGATTTTTTATGGTTATTTGCTGAAGTAGAAGCTGATGTTGCAGATGTTGTTGGGCCCACAAATTCAAATTGTCCAGCCCACATATCATAGGCCAAATCGATACTATCTGGTTGACTGGCGGGTTGACTACTCATGATTTGTTGCAGAAGAAATTGATGTTTTAGGCGGGGGCTTTTTTTGCAGTTGGGTTTTTTGGACTTTTAGTTTATTTTTTTTTTTTAAATATTATTTTTTTGAGTATTTTTTTAAAGAGAGTTTCTTTTAAGGCACTTTGTATCGTTGTTTTAAACTGGGAAGACTTTTTAAAGAGATTTTCGGTTGTTTAATTTTAAAGAATTTTACATTTTTATTTTCTTAACAAAATATGAAATTTTTCTGTAAATTTTTAAAAAATATTAATTAATTTTTAATTATTAATTTATTATTTTTTTGATTTTTATTATATTTTGTCATATATTTTTTTTTTTATATTTTAATTTTACAAAAATGTGATTAATTGAATTGATGAGACTATAGTCCAGAAATTTGGCCAGGCTACGGACCAAACTATATACTATAATCAAGGCTATAAACTATATTATAGCTATAAATGTTTATTATGAAATTTATTTATATCTCATAAATATCGTTTACAGTCTGGACTATAGTTTATAGTCTGGACCATAGTTTATAAACTGAACTATAGTTTATAGTTTAGACTGTAGTTTATAGTCCAGACTATAGTCTATAGCCTGGACTATAGTTTATAGTCGGTACTATAGTTTGTAGACCGGAGTATAGCCTATAGTTCAGACTACTGTTTATAGTCTGGAATATAGTTTACAGTCTGGACTGTAGTTTATAATCTGGACTATAGTTTATAGTCTGGGCTATAGTTTATAATCTGGACTATAGTTTATAATCCAGACTATAGTTTATAGTCTATAGTTTATAGTATTTTATAGTCTGGACTGTAGTTTATAGTACAGAGTGTAGCTTATAGTTCAGACTATAGTTTGTAGTCCAGAGTATAGCTTATAGTTCAGACTACTGTTTATAGTCTGGACTATAGTTTATAGTCTGGACTATAGTTTATAGTCTGGAATATAGTTAATAGTCTTGACTGTATTTTATAGTCTGGACTATAGTTTAAATCCTGAACTATAGTTTGTAGTCTGGACTATAATTTATACTCTGGACTATAGCTAATATCACAGTTTTTTTTTTATATTTTTATAATTAAATTTATTTCTCATAAATAATTATTATTTTTCTTTTTTAATTTCAAAACTGCATTAAATTATCAACTATTTATTACATTTTATTTTGTGCTTATTATGTGCATATTATTTTAAATTACATTTCATTTTTTCTTATTTTAAATTGTCATGTCATGTGGTGGGAATTGTTTAGGAAAGTGTTGAAAGTAAAACAATCTTCAAACGTTAAACGACCTTCAATAATTATAAACTCAAGACGTTGAGTAAATAATGGCTTATGAAAACTTATGTTTTAAATGGTTAGACTTGATAATGATGATGCTGATGACTATTCAATTAACAATAATTTTATTTTTTTGTTCACTTAACAATTATATATATTTTTCTTTCGTATAGAAAATGAAAATAAATATTATTATGTTTAATATCACCACAATCCAAAAATGTAATGTTTGGTTTTGTCATTGTTGGTGTTTTTCTTTTTTTTTTTATTTTTATCTCCTAATCCCAAACCTACAACTTTCACTTGTAGCAGCACGTTTAACGCAAGACTCATAAAGTCTTGTAAAAAAATATGTATTAGCTAAAATTTTTGGCATTGTTAACTATTGTAAGTAGTTGGCTTTAATGGGAAAATAAAAAAAAAAACAATAATAGTGAACTGTCAGCAAGTGCAGACAGAAAGACAGACACCATTGGAAGAAAAATAAACAAATACTTTAAATAATATTCAGAAAAAAATAAATAAAAAACTTGTTTTTTATCAATTGCAAAGCAAAATTTAAATAAAAATTCTTTTTTAATCAAAATTTATAAAATTTTTCTAAACAACCAACTTCCTGGTTGTTAAAAAAAAAAACAACTCACGTGTATTTCTTTGGTAAACTTTGTGGTAGCTTTACAATTTTTTTTCTACTACTTTTCTTATTACAAATCTAGACTTCAAGGCAACCAAGCAGAAATTTTAATTATTTCTTTTTATATTTCCAACAACCCAAACAATTCAACTTTTTTGCTTAAAATTAAGCTGCATGTGGTTTCTTTACCAACTTTAATGCAGAAAAAAAAAATTGTTTAACAAACGCCTACTATGACCAGTTTTATTAAAAAAAAAACATAATAATGACCAGATTTTATTTGAAATTTGTCTTTTTAAAAGATATTAAATAAAAATTTTGTAATCTAAATAATATTGAGGTAATCATAGCAAACAACAACAAAAAGTAATAAGTCATTATTATAAAATATGAAATTTTCTTTTATATTAATAATAATAATAATGATGTCACGTAGATTTTGATTAAAAATAAAATAGTTTAATAGGCAACCTAATTTGAGATAAAATTAATGTTGGAAAAGAAAATTTATTGTACAACTTAACGCTCATAATACATGCTCAAGTTTAGTATATAATCTAAATTAAAATTTTAAATATGATTCAGACTATTGTCTAGGAAAATACTTTATAAATTGAAACATACAAAATAAAACAAAATAGTTTACAATAGAAACCATGAATAGTCCATAGCAGAAACTATTAAGTCTATAGCATGGACTATAAATAGTTTATAATATTAACTATAAATAGTTTATAATATAAACTATAAATAGTCTATAAGATAGACTACAAAAAGCCTATAATAAAGACTATAAATAGCCTACAACATAGACTATAACTAGTCTATAATATAGACTATAAATAGTCTATAACATAGACTATAACTAGTCTATAATATAGACTATGAATAGTCTATAACTATAAATAGTCTATAGTATGGACTATAAAATAACCCATATAGTCTAGACTATAAAATATACTATAATATAGAATGTAGTATAAACTATAAAATAGTCTATGATCTAGACTATAAAATAGTCTATAGTCTGAACTATAAAATAGTTTATGGTCTAGACTATAAAATATACTATAATATAGAATGTAGTATAAACTATAAAATAGTCTATGGTGCTATAAAATACTCTATAGTCTAGACTATAAAATAGTCTACAGTCTAGACTATAAAATGGTCTAGACTATAAAATAGTGTATAGACTATAAAATAATTTATAGTATAGACTATGAAATAGTCTTTAACATAGACTATAAAATAGTCTATAATATAGACTATAAAATAGTCTATAATATAGACTATAAAATAGTCTATAATATAGACTATAAAATAGTCTATAATATAGACTATAAAATAGTCTATAGTATAGACTATAAAATAGTCCATAGTATAGACTATCAAAATAGCCTATAGCATAGGCTATAAAATAGTTTATAAGTATAGAACTAATAAAATAGTTTATAGTATAGACTATAAATAGTCCTAGTATAGACTATCAAAAGTAGCAAATAAAGCATAGGCTATAAGAATAAGTGGTATAGTCTAGACTATAAAATAGTCGCGGATAAGTATCCTATACTATCGAAAAATAGGGGCGCCGCCGGGGGGGTTATAGCATGGCTATAAAATGAGTCTATAGTCCTAAGACTTATAAAATAGTCTATAGTGCTATAAAATTTGTCTGTAGTAATAAGAAAGCCTAATAAAATAATTCTATATTATAGATTTATGAAAATAGGCTATAGTATAGACTAATGAAATAGTTCTATAAGTATAGACTATAAATAGTTTTATGGTATAGAATAGAATAGTGTTGTTATAGTAATAGACTATAAAATAGTCTATAGAGTAATAGATAGGAATAGTTTATAGGTATGACTTATAAAATAGTCCATAGTATAGATATCCAAAAATAGCCTATAGCATAGGCTATGAAATAGTCTATAGTCTAGACTATAAAATAGTTGCCATAGTATAAGACTAAGTGCAAAATAGCCTATATGCATAGGCTATAAAATATTCTATAGTCTAGAACTAATAAAATAGTCGTAGTAGTCCTGGTAGTATAGACTATAAATAAGTGCTATATTATAGACTAATAAAATAAGTCTATCAGTATAGACTATAAAAATAGAACTTTATCTTTAGTCTTATAGAACTATAAAATTAGTCCATTTTATAAACTAATAAAATAGCCCATATAGTATGAGATCTATAAAATAAGTTATAGTCTAGAACTATAAAATAGTCTATAGTGCTAGACTATTATAAAATAGTCTAATAGTCCCTTATAAAATAGTCCTATAGTGCATAAAATAGTGTTCTATATTAATAGACTATAAAAAAGTCTATAGTATAGACCTGATAAAATAGACTTTATTTAGTCTTATAAACTAATAAAATTAGTCATTGTTATAAACTATAAAATAGCCTATAGTATAGACCTATAAAAAGTCGCTATAGTATAGACTATAAAATAGTCTATAGCGTGCCTAGACTTATAAAATAAGTTATAGTCCTAGACTATAAAATAATCTATAGTCTAGATTTATAAAAAATAGTCCTTTTATAAACTATAAATAGTCTATAGTAATAGAACTATAAAAATAGTCTAATAGTATAGACTTTATAAAATAGTCTAATAGTATAGACTATAAAATAGTCCTGTATTATAGACTATAAAATGTCTAATGAATTATAGACTGTTAAAATAGTACTATAGTCTAGACTATAAAATAGTCTATAGTCTAGACTATAAAATAGTCTTTAGTCTAGACCATAAAATAGTCCATTTTATAAACTATAAAATAGTCTGTAATATAGACTATAAAATAGATTATATTATAGACTATAAAATAGTCTATTTTATAGACTATAAAATAGTCTATAGTCTAGACTATAAAATAGTCTATAGTCTAGACCATAAAATAGTCCATTTTATAAACTATAAAATAGTCTGTAGTATAGACTATAGAATAGATTATATTATAGACTATAAAATAGTCTTTAGTATAGACTATCAAAATAGCCTATAGCATAGGCTATAGTATAGACTATAAAATAGTCTATAGTATTGACCATAAAATAGTCTATAATATAGACTATAAAATAGTCTATAATCAAGACCATAAAATAGTCTTTAGTCTTGATTACAAAATAGTTTATAGTCCTTACTTTAGTCTGACTTAATTCTGGTCTAAATTATACTCTATAGTCTGCGCTAAAAACTAGCTTTTAGTTATTACAATTATCTAGTATTTAATCTGTTATTTAGTCTGGTTCCAGATGTAATATTTTTTCTGTTTCAAAGTCTACTTTATTTATTTGTATATTTTTTTAATTTCTAGAATTTTTTTTTTTTTTAAAGCTAAAAAAGTTTTATTATCTTTTTTTATTATAATTGATTTCAGATCCATGTGCTTATAATTTCATTTATTTAATTATATTATTTGCTTAAGTTCAAGGTCTTTTAAGTATAAAAAAAAAGAATTAAATATTTGTATAACATGACATAATTATGTCTTTAGAAAAAAACACACACACAAAAAGAAAAAATATATATTGAAACCCAGAAATACACAAAATTTCTAAATAAATAAAGAAATAGAATAAAAACTGATAAGAAATGTTTAAACAAATAAAAAAAAAAACGTTTAATAAATTTAAATGCTAAGGAAATGATTTCAAAATAAAAATCTAAATCTAGTTCATTTTCAAAAAAGAAAAAAAAAAGAAAATGTTTAATGTAATTCAATTTTTCATAAAAAAGCTTTTATTTTGCTGATTTATGAAAAATTATGAATTTTTTATTATTTTTCTTAGATTTCCTTTTTAATTTTGCAAATTAATTGCAAAAACCTTTAATAAAAATATTCATATAAAAAAATTTCACTTTTTATTATATTTCTTTATTAATTTCTGTTTAAACTTAATTTATGCATATTTATTACTATTATTACATTTTTTTTCTTTAACCAAAGAAATCTGATTTTTTTCATTTAATTATATAGATGAATTTATTAATTGTAATAATATTAAGTTAACTTAAGAAAATTGGAAAAAAAATAACTGTAATTGCATTTAAAAGCTTAAGAAATCTTTATTGTAGACAGAAAATTTAAATACAATACAATTTTTATTTAATAAATGCAAATCTAAGGCAGTATTTTTTTATTAAAACTAAAAAATGTTAAAAGATTAGGAAATTTCTCTTAAACAGAAAAAATAAATAAAATCACGAAAATTTTAAAGGCAGAAGAAATGAAAGGGAAGCAAATTTTAAAATAATAATAATAAAGAAATAATTATGTTATTAAAAAATTTCTTTAAAATTATTGTTATTTTAAAGATTTTAATTAATTTTTCTTAAAATTTTTTTAAATTTTTGTTAAAGCATATTTTTGCTTATTTAGCTTATTTAGGTTTTTTGATCTATTTTTTTTTTAATTTCATAATTAAAGTCTATTAAAAGAAAGTGTTAAAAAAATGAAATAAAAATAAATTTTTTATAAAGCTTAAAAAGCTTATATGGGCATATTTTGAAAATTTTAATTAGAAATGTCTTTAAGTATTATATATTTGTTATAATTTATGTTTTTGATTAAATTTTAATTAATCACCATTTAAATTGCTTAAAATTTGTAAAGCATATTTTAGCTTATTTAGCTTACAAGTCCTAATTAGTTAAAAAAACATATTTTTGTCTTATTTATAATACCAAATGACAAAAGTTGTTAAAATCAATACAAATATATGTTTTCTTATAAAGCTTAAAAAGCTTATATTGGCATATTAGCATAATTTTATTGAAAAATTAATTTAAATAGCATATATTTGTTTAATTCATGTTCTTTAATCATTTTTAATAAATTTCCATTTAAACTTCTTAACATTTTTAAAGCATATTTTAGCTTATTTTGCTAAATAGAGCACATATTTTTGTTACATTCATAATACTAAATAGCAAAACTTGTTAAAATCAATAAAAATATAAGTTAAATTTGAAAAAATTCCATTAAAATTGATTAGATTTTTTAAAGCATATTTCAGCTTATTTAGGTAAAAAGCGTAATTAGCTGTATTTTAAAATCAAATTACAAAAAATAATTTAAAAAAAAGTAAAAAAATATTTTTTATTCCTATCGCTATAAAAGCAAATTTTAATTAAAATTCTAAAAGTTGAAGCATATTTTTGCACATTTAGCTTATTTAGCTAAATCGACATATTTTGCTTAGAAAACGCATATGTATGTGATATTTCGAAAGCTTAGAGCTAGAGATTGTTGAAAATTAATAAAAACATTATTTTTAAAAATATTTTCTAAAAAGCATATTTTGGCATATTGAAATATGAAAACATATTTCGACTTAAAATTAAATAAATTTTGTCAAATTTCCTCAAATATATATATATTTTCTTAGATATTTTATATTTTTTCATTGAAATTTCTTCAATTTGTTGGAGCATATTTTTTTGCTTATTTAGCTTAAATGAGTTATTTTGTTCCAAAAAAGCATTTTAATGTGATATTTCGTAATTTTAGAGCCAGAGGTTGTTAAAAATTAGTAAAACCATTAGTTTTAAGATTTTTCCTTAAAAGCATATTTTGGCATATTTGAATATTATAGCATATTTCTATTGAACATAGAAATTTTATTATATTTCATCACTATTTTATATTCTTTTAAATAATTAATTAGTTTTTCATTGGAATTTCTTGAATTTGTTCGAGCATATTTTTGCTTATTTAGCTTAAAATGCTTATTTTATTTCAAAAATTTTTATTTCTGCTTTTTTTTTTTGTAATATTAAAGCCAAAACTAGTTAAAAACTAATAAAAACATATGTTTTAATATATATAATAAAAAGCATATTTTAGCATATTCGAATATTAATGAATATTTCTATAAAAACTATAAAAAATTTAATATGTTTCTTCAATATTTTGTTTTTATTTAGATATTTTATTAATTTTCTTGAAAATTTCGTAAACTTTTTAAGGCATATTTTTGCTTATTTAGCTTATAAGGTAGGTTTTAATTTAAAATAGCAAAATTTTGATATATTTGTGTAATATTATCATTTTTCCTAAAATTTTTATTATAGTTTTCCTAAAATTATGGAATTTTGTTTAGGCATATTTGGCTTAAAATGCTTATTTGCTTAAAATTGAGATATATTTTAAAAATTTGTATATTTAGCTATGGGTTTCAAGTTTAAGGATTTTCTTTGAAGTTTATTTTTATTATAGAAAAAATCTTTAACAAATTTTTCAATTTCTAAAGCCTAAAAAGCTTTTTATAACAATAAGTTTCTTTTTTTTTTGCTTTAACAAAATTAAACAAAAGCCCTTTATATTTTTCTTTTATTTTCTTTGAAATTCTCTTCTTTTAACTTTGTAGAACAATGTTAATTCTGCAAAAAACTAGTTGAACACAAAATGTATTATTCTTTTTTTGTTTTTATTTATTTTGAAAAAAAAGTATTTTTTAAACGGTCGGTCATCTCTTTGATATGACAAAGTGGGATGATTGCATAAAAAATATGAATGTATATGCCTTGGCCTCAAGACAATTTAATTATGAAAAGTGATCTAATATTTGGTTTGCATATCTTTTTTTTCTGTTTTGTACACTCATAAAAATTTATCAATTTAGTATAGAGATGATTCAAACAGATGTTGAGATACGCAAAATTTATTTATTTTTTATTTCAATTTCAAGGAAAAATATATTTATGCGAAAAAAAAACCAAATAATAATGAACATGTTGTATGCCCCCTAAAGATCTCAAAAGAAATAATAAACAAATTAAGTGAATCAGTTACGTTGTATGAGGCATCTTTTGTGAAAAGAATTCATAAGATACAAAACTGTTATTTATTTAAATTGTAAAATAAAATTTGTTACACTTGAAATAAACCGAGAGAGAGAGGGAGAGAGAGAGAGATAGCGACGCAAATAATGTTTGTTATAAGTTAAAATAGGCATGATCGTCATCATATTGAAGATGATAATTTAAGTGGCCATTTATTTTAATTAAAATAAATTCTTTTGCTGGGTTTCAATTAAAATTTATTTATGTAGAAGAATGAAATTAGTCATACATCATTTAAGAAAAACAAAAAAGCTTATTGACTTTTAAATAGGCCAACTTTAATAAACAATCTACCAAAAACTTAAATTTGTATCAAAAAAACTAAAATAAGCTTTTATATTAAGATATGCCAAAATATGCATTTTAAGCTATACCTTAAACCTAGATTATAAAATAATTTTTAATAATTCCTGATCCTTGAATTACGAATAAAACTAAAAAATTTATAAAATCTGCACAAAATAAGCATTTAAAGCTAAATATGCTTTAATAAAAATATGTTTAATTTAAAAATATATATTAAGAAAAATAAAAATACAAACAAAATATTTTAAATTTTACCATTTTTTTAAGAAATAAAACTTAATAATAAAATAAGCAAAAATATGCTTTTAAAGAAAAATGTTAAAAATCATCATTTTTATTAAAAAAACAATATTTTATATTTAGTTTACAAAACACAAACACAAATTTAATGTTTTAAGCTAAATTAAACAAATAAGCAAAAATATGCTTTAAAAAACATTAAGAAAAATTTAGAAAAAAATCCCCTAAAAGCAAAAAAAAATTTTGGAGAAACTATTAAAACAATATTAATTAAATAAAATTTATGACAAATTGATATCTTACATTTAACAAAAATAAAGATATGCCCAAATAAGCAGAATTTTAAAAATAACTTTTTTCATAATTTTTAAACTCTTTTAATCATAATTTGTCTAAATAAACTAAACATTGGTTAAAATTAAGCCAATTAAACTTTTAGGCTAAATAAGCAAAAATTAATATTAAAATATTTAACAAAAATAAAAATATGCTAAAATAAGCTTTTTAAGCTGAATTTTAAAAACATTTTTTTGTTAATTTTTAATATTTTTTGATTATAATTTTACTAAATAAACCAAAATTTAGTTAAATTTTTATAAGTTAAGCCTTTTAAGCTAAATAAGCAAAAATAAGCTTAAGCAATATTATAAAATTTTTATGAATTTTGCTCAAATATATTAAAAAAAGCATTAATTATAATAAAAATATGTCAAATTAAATGTTCCTAAATTAAAACAAAATAAGCAAAAATATGCTTTAAAAAATTATAAAATATGCTTTAAAAAAATTCACTAATTTTGTAAGAAATTTAGTTAAAAATGTTTAAATATTATTTATAATAAGAAAATTACACTTTTATACATAGAAAACTTAAATTGTGCGGATATAAGCTTTTTAAGCTAATTTTTAAAATTAATTTTTTAGCTTTCTTTAAGAAATTTTTGTTATTTTAATAACAAAATTAAACAAAAATTTATAAATTTTAACTGAAAAATGTTTTTAAGGCTATATAAGCAAAAATATGCTTTAAAATATGTAAATAATTTTGTAAGAAACTTAGTTAAAAATTGTTAAATATTATTTACAATAAGAAAATTATAAAAAATTACACTATTTTACACGGAAACATTAAATTATGCCAAAATAAGCTTTTTAAGCTAATTTTTCGAATTGATTTTTTTTTTTTTTTTGCTTTTTTAAACAATTTTTGTTCCATTATTAAAAAAATTAAGGAAAAACTTATACATTTTAATTAAAAAAAGCCTTTAAAAGAAAATAAGCAAATATATGCTTTAAAAAATTTCAATAATTTTGTAAGAAATTTAGTTAAAATTTGTTAAAGATTATTTAAATATTATTAAATATATATAAATTATAAAAAATAAACGTTTTTATGTGGAAATATTTCAATATGCCAAAATATGCTTTTTAAGCTAAAACTTAAAAATTTAATTTATTGCTATTTTAAATAATTTCGGGTTTTTATTAACATAATTAAGCAAACATTTTTAAATTTTAATTAAAATAAGCCTTTTAAGCTAAAAAAGCAAAAATATGCTTTACAAATATTTAATAATTTTGAAAGAAAATAAGTTAAAAATTGTTGAAGATTATTTAGCAAAAGAAAATTACTAAAAATTATGCGTTTAAGTGGTAAAATATTACAATATGCCAAAATATGCTTTTTAAGCTAAACTTAAAAATTTAATTTTTTGCTATTTTAAATAATTTCGGATTCTTTATTAACATATTTAAGCAAATTTTTTAAATTTTAATTAAAATAAGCCTTTAAAGCAAAATAAGCAAAAATATGCTTTAAAAATTTTTACTAATTTTGTAAGAAATTTAATTAAAAATTTATTAAAACAAATGATTAAAAGAAAATTTTGATGAATTTGTTGTTTTAGTGAATCAAATTTCAGTTATTTCCTTTTTTATTTTGTTTGTTCCCTTCCTTTTTATGTTTCTTTCGCTTTTCTCATTGCTGTGTGTTTGAAAAATTATTAAAAGAAATTAATTTTTATTACAAATCCACGTGACTGCACATTTAATTCAAAAAATAGAAAGAACTAATCTTTTTTTTTTAGTTTTTATTTTTTTTGCCTGTGTAATGTTTAGTGCATGACTTCCGCCTTTTTGCATTAGAAAGTTCTTTCTATGATTCTTTCTTACATTTTGTTAACACAAACTGGCCTAAGTTTAATAAAAAAAAAATAATATTAAAAACAATTTTAGACCAACACAAACGTATTAAAATACAATTTCGAATCTTATTACACCTTTACAAAAAATCTAGCAAACAAACCAGGGGGAGATGTTTAAACATTTATTTTTCAAATTATTTTTTTATTATTTTCTTGTTTTTTTTTTTTGGTTTTTCTCGACCAAAGTCATGAAGCGTTAAATTATGTTTTTTTTTTTTTAGAAAAATTAAAAAAAAAAATTACCTTCTTCTTTTGTTTGGAAAAATGGAAATATTTAACCAGTTGTTTAGAGTTGTACCCTTAAGTTTATTATTACATGAACATGATTTTATTCTAGTTTTTCTGTTCTTTATTTCTTTTAAACCAACCAACCAACCAGCCAGTTAACTAACAAGTTTTTTTTTCTCATTTTATGATTTAGTAAAACTATTCACTTTGTAAGAAGACATAAGGCTACTTTAAACAATTGAATTTTTGTGCTGTTTTGTTTTTGTTTTTTATTACATTTTGTTTTTCGTTGCAGAAAATCTTGAATCAAGCAACTAATTGTTTTTTTGTAAGTTTGTATTCAGCTGTTTATGCTTGGCTGGTTTAAATAAAGAATTTTAGCAAGAAAATTCATATTAAGTAGGAGAAGAAACAAAAACCTTTTTTTTAACTTTAAAAAGGCCAGAGAGCAATAATATTCATTTGTTAAAAGAAGTAACAAATTAATTTTTTTTTTAATTAAATCTCAGTCTTTGGGGTGATATATTTGCCATTTGTAAGCCGATTTCAGAGATTTTTAATAGGAATACTCTCGTTAGTCTTATGTATTTTTTGAAATATATATCATATATCTAAGTTATTGGAAAGCTTCATAAATGGCATATCAACCGACACACGATTAATGGAAAGAATGGACAGACAGACGGACATGATTTTAGAACAATATCTATGTCATATATCCACCAATTAAAATGAATTCAAAGCTCCGAAGGAGAACTTGATAAATGATGCTTCAAAAACATCATAGAGATGAATGATCGAAAACCTTCTTAAACGGCATATCACGAGCAGGGGAGAGGATGGACAGACAGACGGACATGATCTTAAAACAACATCTTTCTTATATATCCACCAATTGAAATGAGTACAAAGCTACAAAGCTTTAGCTATCTTATAATGTATATAACATATATCTACCATAACGGAGATCCTTTAAAAACATATGAACCTTTAAAAATATCACAGAGATAGATGATGGAAAAGCTTCAAAAAATTGCATATCACGAACTGTGGAAAGGATGGACAGACAGACGGACATGATTTTAAAGCAACATCTTTGTCTTATATCTACCAATTTTAATTAATTCATATCTCCAAAACCTTACGTACCTTATGATGTATATAACATATACATCATAAGATAAATTACCTTTCAAAAACATCCCAGAGAAGAATGTTCGGTAACCTTCATAAGTGGCATATCAATTGATACCCGAAGGGTCGAAAGACAGACAGACGGACAGATACTTTTTTGAATTAATATATTTGCCATATGACCGGAAATTTTGAGGATTCTAAGCCTCCAAAGTTTTATGTATATAATATATCGGGGAGCTTCATAAATTACCCTTCAAAAACATCACAGATATGGATGATGGAAAAGCTTCACATATTACATTTCACGAACAGTGGAAAGGATGGACAGACAGACGGACATGATTTTAAAACAATATCTTTGCCCTATATCTACCATTTTTAACCAATTCATACCTCCAAAACCTTACGTATCTTATGATGTATATAAGATATCGCAAAGCTTGACAAAAATCCTTCAAAACATTCCAGAGATGGATGACCGGGAAATGGTATATCAATTGATACCAGAAAGTTCGAAAGACAGACAGACAGACGGACATATACTTTTTTGAATTAATATATTTGCCATATGACCGGAAATTTGAGGATTCTAAGCCTCCAAAGCTTTTCGTATCTTATAATGTATAAAACATATCGGGGAGCTTCATAAATTACCCTTCAAAAACATCACAGAAATGGATGATGGAAAAGCTTCACAAATGACATATCACGAACAGTGGAAAGGATGGACAGACAGACGGACATGATTTTAAAACAATATCTTTTCCCTATATCTACCAATTTTAATTAATTTATATCTCCAAAACCTTACGTATCTAATGATGTATACAACATATCGCAGAGCTTGACAAAATACCCTTCAACAACATCTCAGAGATGGATGATCGGGGAAGCTTCATAAATGGTATATCAATTGATACTCGAAGGGACGAAAGGCAGACAGACGGACAGATACTTTTTTGAATCAATATCTTTGCCCTATAAACACAAATTTTGACGATTTTAAACCTCTAAAGCTTTACGTATTTTATGATGTATATAACATATCGGGAAGCTTCATAAGTTACCCTTCAAAAACATCATAAAGATGGAGGATCGAAGAGCTTCATCAATAGCATATCACAAACAGGTGCAAGGATGGACAGACAGACGGACACGATTTTAAAACACTATCTTTGTCCTATATTTATAAATTTAATGATATCACACTTCCAATCTTTTAAGTATCTTATGATGTATATAACATTTCGGAGAACTTGGTAAAAGACCCTTTAAAATCATCGCAGAGATGGATGTTCGGGGAGTTTTATAAATAACATATCAAAAACAGTGGTAAGGACAGTCAGACTGACGGACACTATTTCAAAACACTATCTTTGCCTTATAACCACAAATTTTGACGATTTCAAACTTTCGAAGTCTTATGTATCTTGTGATGTATATATTATATATCTAACCCATCGGAGAGCTTGATAAAAGACATTATAGTAACAGATTATGCCTCAAAAGTTAGGATGGGTGGATAGAAAGACAGACAGTAGGACGTATGTTTTTGAGACCTTAAATTGTAAAATTTACTAATCAAATAGCCAACAGAAACACCTGGGCAACTAATAAAAAATATTCTCTTAAAACTGTTCTTACTTTAAAAATACAACTGTTCCCAGTTTTAAAAACAAATATTTATAAACCGGAATTTTTTAAGTATTAAATTTTATTTATATATTGAGTAAAAATTATTCCCACTTAAAAAGTTAATAATTTAATACCTAAAATAAACTAAAAAATAAACTGTTCTTATTTCAGAAAAAACTCTTCCCAGTTAAAAAAAACTAAAGAAAAAAATCTTAAATTTTAATATTTTATTAACTAAAAATTTATTTTCCAAGTTCCGAATAGAAAATTATTAATATAAAAGCAAAATTAAGATAAAATTAAACTGTTCCCACTCTTTCCACTAGAAAAAAATTCTTCCCAGTAAAAAATTTCTAATATCGTTTAAATAAAATAGTTAAAAGGTAGAATCATTTAATTAAAATACAAAAAACTTTAGTTTCCAGACAAATAAAACTGTTCTCACTTTTAAAAAACTGTTCTCATTTGAAAAAAAATTAAAATAATACATTTTTAAGGCTATTTCCTGTTAAAAATGAAACTGTTCCCATTAAGAAAACTGTTCCCAGTTTGAAATTTTTCTTGAAATGTTTTAAAAGTTATTTTAAATTAATAATAAGGCTTTAACGAGTATGAAATATATATTTTTAGCTATTATCACTTAAAAAATAAACTGTTCCCATTTGAAAAAAAAACTGTTCTCAGTATAAAATTTCTCTAAAAGTGTTTTAAAACTGATTTGAAACAAATTTAAAGGTTATAAACCACATGAAATACATTTCTAAACTTTTTTTAAATACAAATTTAACTGTTCCCACTTAGAAAAAAACTGTTCCTAGTAAAAAAATGTTCTAAAAATATGCTAAAAAAGATTTTGATTCAATTACAAGGTTGTAAAGGGCTAGAAATATAGTTTTTTAACTGTTCCCACTTGAAAAATAATTGTTCAGAGTTTGAAATTTATTTAAAAATGTATAAAATGGTATGTTTAGCCAATTATGAGCTTAAAACTGTTCCCATTTACGAAAAAAACTGTTCTAACTCTAAAAATTTGTTGCAGATATTTTTCAAACCAACTAGAAATTTAATTTCATTTTACTTAAAGCATTTTCTAGACATTAAAAAACTGTTCCCACTTAGGAAATAAACTGTTTCCAGTCTAAAAATCATTTCAAAAAATATTTTAATCCATTTAAAAATTAACACAGAATTTTTTAAAACATTTTAAAGATTTTAAAACTGTTTCCACTTCAGAAAAAAACTATTCCCACTTGAAAAAAAACTCTTCCCAGTTTTAAAATGTTTAAAAATTGCATTCTTTCTTATATTCCAAAATTTATTAGAGACTTTTTTAGCAAAATTTATAACAAAAATATTTTTTATTTAGTTTTTCTTTTAGAATTTATTTAATTGCGTGATAATTTATTGCAGTTTTGATTAAAACGTATTA
>MINK01174018.1:4129-22232 GCA_001735545.1 Phormia regina | reverse complement strand
TTATGTTGGGTTATGTTGCTTCGTAGAAAAACTAGGTGTCAACCCCTTAAACAATACAACTGTAGCAAATATCCAAAAAAAAATTAAGCTGCCAAGAAAATACATTAACTCAGGGGAATAACGTGTTTATTTCTACAAACAAAATATTATTTTCCTGCTTTCAAACATACACTATGTTTGCTTATTATTATGTTTTTTTGTAGCTTCTTTGTTGACAAATTCAAATTTACAAATAAATTTTTGGACAACGTGATGACAACAAACAAAGTATTTTTCTGTAAGCTTTTGTAGACAATATTTGACGTTTTTTATTTTTTAATCTAATTAAATTAGCGAACCTAAAAACACTAAACTAAACAAAAAAGGGCACTAAAAGAACATAAACGAATAAATAGCAAAAATAACGAAAATAAAATAGAACAATAATGAAAAGAATAAACAGGCGGTGGAAAAAAAAAATATGTTTATGCAAAAGGTATAAATTTCAGTGACCAATAAAGGAAATAGCTCACTATTAAAACATTAAGTCCGGTGAAAAGAACGGCGGTCAGAGACAAAAAAAAAGTTAGAAAGATAAGCAAATGCGTTAAAAGCGGAAACGCAAGTGGCGGGAGTAACTAAATATTAATTAATAATATTAATAAAATAATAATAAATTTACAAAGAATTAGAAACTCAAGCCTCGGCAACGGTTTAATGTGTTGGAGTATAGAACTAAAAAAAAATAGTAAAAAAATCTAGTGACAGAATATTACAAATGCAATAAATAAAAAATATTAATAATTTTATAAAAAAGTTGATAAAAAAAATAATAAATTTGTATTAATTAAAAAAAAGTAACAAATACTTTCATGTGTTTTAATTAGTCCCGCTAAAAATTCATAAAAATCATTTACGTATTTTTTAAAAAAAAGATTATTTTAAAATTTTTAAATAGAAAATTAAAAAGTCATTTATTTAATTAATTTAGAAAAAAAAAAGATTTAACAATTTTCACACCTAAAATTACCTATGACAATTGTGTCAAATAAATTGGAAAAATTTTACATCTACGTATGTAAAAAAATGGCCAATGTAAGTTATTAAATAGTGAAAATATTTTCGAATGTAATAAATATTAAATAAATTAAATCAATGATAATATTGTTTTTAAATAAAAAAATATAAAAATAATAATAAAACAATTATTAAATTTAAATAAATATTTATAACAAGGATATTTCAACGCTTACAAAATTGTTCACTAAAAAATGTGTATATACACCCGCTTACGTATTAAAAAAGCCCTGCAGTTCGAAACACTGGCTATGATATATATCCAGAACCAAAAACAGTGTATAATGTAGTTTACAAAAAAATATTTAAAAATCACTTATTTTAAAAGCTAATTTGAGACTTTAAAAGTATTAGTGATTAAGGCTTATTTTGCTTAAAATAAGCACATGACTTGAAGTTAATTTTGGTTTCTAAAAACTTTAATTTTGAATAACTTTAGAGCGATAAAGGACCTATTTAAAAAATATGTTTAGAATTAAAACTAAAACTAATTAAAACTAAAAATAATTTGAGTCTTATTTATTTATTTTTTATTATTTATTATTCTAGCGATTTTTTTCAATTTTGGCTATTAATTGTTTTTGTTTTTGGAAATTTTTTTATTTAAGCGATTTTTTTAATTTTTTGTCATCATCGTTGTTAAGCGTATTTTTCCAATTTGCGCTTTGGATATTTTTTTTATTTTACAATTTATTTTTGTATTTATTTATTTTATTTTTTTCTTTTCATTTTGACGCTTTTTTCCACTTTGAGTAATTTTTCTTATTATCGCAATTTTTTTGTTTCAGCTTTTTTTATTTTTTTACTTTGACGATTTTTTTCATTTTGGATAATTTTTTTATTTTATCGATTTTTTTTTTTGTTACTTACTTGGGTGTTGTTGATTTACTATTTATTTTAGTGATTTTAATTTATTTTTTGTATTTTAGCAATTTTTTTTATTTTGTTGATTTTCTTAAATTTTGTTAATACTTTTCGCTTTGGTTGTTTGGTTCATTTGTAGATTTGTGTTAGGGATTTGTTTTTGAAACACTTTTCAATTTGGTAATTGTTTTCATTTTAATAATTTTTTCGTTTTTTCGTTTTTTGCTTTTTTAGCGTTTTTTTTTTTTTTTCAATTTAAAAATTTTATTTTTTTAAATTTTGTTTTTATTTTAAATTTATAAAAAAAGGTTTTGTATAAAGAATTACAAATAAATGAATAAATCAAATAAAATCTAAAAAAATAATAACATTTAAAGTAAAAGTCTATATAAGTATTGATGTACTAATTATATAATTGGAATTGTACTGAGGTTATATTTGGTCTTAGGTATTAGGTATTAAGAGAGCTAGCAAAACAAAAACTATGCTTCAGAAGGTAATAGACATGAGCGAAATAAAGTTTTATAAACAAAGTTTAAAGGATCTGAAGCTAAAGTTTAAATCAATTAATCTGTTAATCAATATTTGAAGCAAAATTTTAATTCTTTTAATAAAAGAACCTTTATGTCTAGTATATAAATTAATAACAAATGTGTGTACAACGGCTAAAGACTAATCTTAATTATATTGCTATTTATCCTGTTAAGAACTACAGGGTTTTTATTTATATTAAAGTGTTTTGTGATAATTTAATAAAATAACTTACATATTTTACATAAACATACCTTAAATGACATGTGTATGACTAAAACATTCATATTAAATACAATAAAAGAAAAAAGAAATAAAAAATAAATAAATAAAATTATAACAGTGTAATGAAACCATATTTAGACAATTAAAACAATTAAAAATATTTTTCAATTATAATAACAGACAAAGAAACTGAGGAGTAATGAAATTAATATTGAGTTTTTTTTATAGAGAAATTTTAGAAAATTTTTGTAAATATAGGAATTTTTTAATGTGAATGTTTAATTACTTTTTTCACACACTGTGTATTATTCTTTATACCGGCTCTTATGTGTATGTGTATTTATGTTATATATTATTTATATAAATATTTATTTAATAGTAACTAAATATATGAATGTTTTATTATTTTTGTTTTTTTGTTTTTTATATTTTAATATTTTATTTAGCATATTGTTGTTGCTTTATTATTTGTTATTTTAATAAATAATATTTATATGCAAATAATAAGAATAATATTTATATTTTATTTAACTATTTAATAAATAGCTTAATAACGCTGAATGAATTTGTAAATAAAAAAATTAAAAGAATAAAATTAGAAAAAAGTGCCAATTAGTGTTAGAAAAATATAAATATTTTTTTTTTTAATTTATATAAAAAATAATATTTATTTTTAAAAGAAATATAAAAAAAAATAAATAAATAAATAAATAAAGGAAATTGAAAAAAATATTTAATAAAAAACATTAAAAAATTCTTTGAATTAAAATAAATTTTCATTAATTAATTAGATTATTTAGTTACAATTTAGAATTTCAGTTTGAATTTCTAAAACTTTTGTCTGAATATTTTTTTATTTATTTTTTATTATTGTTATTTTTTTCATTTTAAAAATGTTTATTTTTTTGTTTATTAAAATTTAATTTTCGAATTTTTATTATTGTTTTCAATTATTTGCACATTTTCATGTGCCATTATCGCCAAATTATAGCAATAATTCGGGCAAAAAAAAAAAAAAAAACAAAAAGTTTTGTAAATTACAATTGAAAAAAAAATTGATTTTGTTTATAAAATAAAATGTTTAACAATGAAAATTGGTAATTAACAATTAAATGATTTAATACATGAGTATTTCAATATGTTTACAAAATCAATACAAAAGAATCAAATAAAGACCTACTGACAGATTGAGATTTAAAATTGTTTGTTTCAAATTTCATTTAAAGAAATTAAATATGGAAAATAATGATTAATAAAATACCCTAAAAAAGCAAAATATTTCACAAAAAAATTACAATAGTAATTCAACTAACTTGTCCTAATTTGTTTAATATTAAAGCTTTTTTAGGAAACTGATTTAGAACTAAATAATTGCTCTCATTTTAAGTTTTTTATAAGTCCCTATAGATCTCATTTAGAAGTCTTTATTAAATTCAAAATTTCCCTCAATTTTAATTCTAATCATGATATTAAATAATTTTCAATTTTATTTTGTTAAACTTAACAAATTGTCTTTAATCTTTAAAATGCCAAAATGAATTTTCGTTTTCAATTGTCCCCATCAAAAAATTTATAACTTTCCATTATTCTACATTTCTATTTTTTTTTTTTTTTTTTGGACTGGAAATACATTTCTTTATATTTGTATTGGAATTCTATAATTCTATTTGAAATCTTTGCAATTATTTTCTCAACTCAACGCACTTTATTGTTGTTAATATTTGTGGTCGCTGTGAGCGACTAAGTGTGGAAAGCTTTTTTAAATTATATATTTGCACAAAAATTTATTTGAGATCAATTTTTATTATTTGCAAAAAATAAGAAAATACAAATTTATTAGTTATGGATTTCCGTTTTGTTGTTGGAGGAGAGTTTATATTTTTTTTCTTATGTTTGAAAAGCAAAAATAGCTCTACAAGTTTTTGAATAAAAAAAGAAAATATAAGAAAAAAATTAAAAATTATTTGAAAGCAACATGCTGAGATGAATAACAGCGAAATGTGAAGAATTTTTGAAGAGCTACGCTATGATCAGAGTTAAAGCAAATTTGCGATAACAAAAATAACTAAAATTTAATTTTAAAAAGCTTTAAATTAAGCTTTCAAACGATTATAGAAAGAGTTTTGATCAACGCTTAATTGAGGATTTGAAAAAGGTTTTTAAAAAATCTTAATTATATCGTAGGTGTTCCGATTAGTTTGAAATTATGATTGATATTTTATTACAGCTCTAAAAGCTCTAAAGTTTCAGTTAACTTTTAATATAATAAAAAGCTTAGACTGAAGCTTTTTAAATACTATAATTAAAGCTTTAAAAATCCTTAAAAATAAAGTAAAAATTTTATTCAAAATGGAGAGATAAACTGATTTTTGGGTTTAATACAACAAGCTTATTCAAGGTTTAAGGAGTAACTAATATTTAGCAATCAATTAAAGTTTAATTGTGACTGAAAAAGAGCTACAAAAGAGATTAATTAGAGTTTTCAAATTTTAGTCAATTTATGATTCGAGTCGAATTCTGTTTTGAGACTTTATTAGATCTTCTACTGATTTCAATTTGTGGCTTAATAAAAAATTGACATAAAAGTTTTTTTATTCCCTATTTAAAGCTTATTTTAAATCTTCTTTATAAAGCTTACTAAAAGCATCAATAAACACATGTGACTAAATCTGTTTCGAACTTTAGTAAAACAAAAAAAAAAAAAAAAAAAAAAAAACCATATGCTTTAATTAAAGTTTAATATAAAATTAATTACAATAAAATTAATTAAATAAAATTAAATTTAATCCTAAAATTTAAGTTAATTTGTGAATCAGATCCAATTCTTTTTTCAGACTTTATTACACCTTATTCTGAATTCAATTTGTGGCGTTATAAACGGCTTTTTAAAGCTTATATGTAAAAATAATGTTAAAGTTAATTTAAGATTTTATAAAATTTTTAAAGGGCTGGTTTAGAATTGGATTCCTTTAAAGATTTAACAGATGGTTAAGAATAAATATTTAATTAAATCTTTACTACGAGTGGTAAAGAAGAGCGAAAATTATAGTCTTAAAGACCAATTTAATTTAATATTCTGATCAATGTTTTGTCGAGACTTAAATAGTTTTACACGGAATGTAATTTGCGGCTTAATAAAGAGCTTAGAAAAAAGCTTTATGTATACATTAATAAAAGTTTAAAAAAGCAATATAGATATCATTTTAAATTCTACGTTTATAGTGCGTTAAATAAAACTGTTGAAAAAGATTACAACTTTTTACAACTTTTATTGCTTTTATAAGCTTTGTAAAAGCAATACGATTTTAGCTTTTTATGTGCTGTAATAAAAGTTTATTATAAATTTATGAAAATATATATGTTTTTTATTAAAACTTTAAGCTCTTTTTCAGCTCGAATAAAACTTTAACAATATCAAGGATTAAGGCTAAATTGAAACTTAATATAAAGCTTGCTTTGAGCTTTATTTAAATTTTGTTTTAACCTTAGAAAGCTTATTTGATTATTTTTAAATTTAAGTTCATTAGGTAATATAATGGAATTTTGTTAAACATTTTAAAATTAAATAAGATTGAGCTTTAATGAAGACATACATATATTTGAAGACCTATTACAGAATAAAAAGTGACAAGATATTAAATCCTATTTGAAAGCTTAAAATTATTCGCAATTGAATCTCTATGTGCATCAAGAAGGAGTTACTATTGAAGACTAGATTAAAATTAATTGGAGATCTTAAACGAAAATTATTTAAGCTTTTAGAAGAACCATAAAAGGCTTCAGTTTAACCTTTTGTGGCTTTAAGAAGACTTAAGACTTAAAGCATTTTGTTGTTAACCGAATAACTATGATTACAATTATATTGAAAAGAGCTTTCATGTGAAGTTATAATAAAATAATATTACGACTTAATAAAGACTTAAAGCTTACATTAAGTTTAAACTTTATTAGACTTTATTAAAACTATAAAATCACTAACACTTAATGCTAATTTTAGTCTTAAATTAAAAGCTAAGTGGCGATCTAACGAACAACTAAATGATGAAGCTTAATTAGGATTTTGAAAAGAGCCAAAGTTGATTATAGCTTGGTGCCTTAAAATGAAAGCTTATATATGAGTTTAAGGAAAATATTTATAATAAACAATTTTAATGAAACAATTTTTTTGTGTATGTCGAATATACCTGCTGTAGTTTATTAAATATATATTTTTGATGATTTTTATTCCAAAAAAATTATGCCATCTCTTGTTTTTTTTGGGCCAAATATATAAAGAATTTTCAATTCCAAAGTAGTTTTCAAGTAGATTTATAAGAGAAAACACTACTAAAATAAATTATTAAAAAATATAAGTTATTTCACACCTTAAAAAAATATATTTAACGAAAATTTAAATTATTGATTTAAATATTTTTCCTATAAAAATTATGAAACCTTTTTCTATATTAAACATAATATATATAATTTATAATATTTAATTACTGACATAACATTCCATTATGTAATAATGTTTAAAGAAAAATTAAAACTAAAAAATTAAATAAATAAGTTTTTATTTGTAGTTGTGTGAGCTAAATTAATAGTGATTTTTGTTTTATGATTATTGCCAACTAAAAAGAGTTGAATAATGAAATAAAAATATTTAATTCAAAATAAAAAACTTTTTTTTTTTAAACAAAAGCCACAGACAGTTTTTTAACAAAAATACATATACATATGCAGCATAAGCAGCTTTAAGTTTAAAACCAACTTTTAATCTCATCTAAATACAACTGACAACAAATAAACAAATAAATATATAAAAAACTCATGTGTGTGTATGAGTGTGTTTAAAAATATATGAACAAAAATGAGTGTTAGAATAAACACTCTTAAACTCAAATAAAAGTTAAACTAAATGAAAGAGATAAAAATAAAATATAAATAAATAAAAATATAAGAAATTGTTTAAACAAATAAATAAAAATTCATTTTTGGAAAAAAGAAAAACCAAATACTAAATAAAAAATAAATAAAAAGTAAAAGAAAAGTTCTAAAATATATCAACTTATAAAGCTAAAACTCTAAAATATAAAGCCACAGAGAGCAGGAGCGACTAAATAAGAAAAACAAAAAGTAACACCTAGAATTGTTGTTGATGTTCGTAATAAAACTCTCTGTTTTATTTTCTTTTTTAAAAAACTCTATGGGACAAAACCAATATTAACCAACTTTGTGATTACAATTTCATTTTAAAACAATAAACTTATAAATTGTATTATTATGTGTGTATGGGTTTTGTAAATCTCAGGGAAGAGTGAAAATAAAAATAAAACAAGATTTTAACTTTTGAAAAACTTTGTTATGATTTGAGTTTTAAGCTGAAAAAAAAAGAAAAAGAATTTGAAATTTTTATTTTGAGGTTATACTTTTTACAACAAATTATTACTTAGTTTGAGATTAAAATGGTTGCTACGAAAAAGAAATTTTTAAAAGGTGTAAGTAATAAAAAAAAAAATGATAAAAAAAAATAAATAAAATAGTAAATAAATATTATTTATTAATTTGTAGAAAATTTATTTGAAACGATAAGATAAAAACATTTCAATTTATTTCATTTAAACTATTGTGACAGTAGACGTATGAGTAATATATCTTTGTAGGAAACATTTATCATACGTTAGAGTTTTATAAACATTAGTGTAGTACAATTTCATTAAAATTTTAATTTTCTTAAATTTTAGAATTTCATATAATTTTATGTCATATTTGCATGTTAATATATTTTAATTCATATTTACCCTACATTGCATATTAAGTAACATTATTTCCTACTGGTCCATTTTAAAAATTATTTTTTAATATCGTTTTTTATATTTAAACTAGATTCTAAATGAAAAATATGTTTAAAAATCTGAAAATTGATACTTTTAGTGCAAAATCGAATTGGATTTTTGATGAAAGTTTAGAATTCGAGTTTTGGGATTTTTGATAAATAACTTGGTGAAAATTAAAATTTTTGCTAAAAATTTGGTTTTTGGGTGAAATTTAGATTAGAAAATCTGAACGATTTTTAATAAAAAATTTGAAAAATATGAAATTTTTAAATAAAAAAATAATAATAAGAATTTTTTAAAGAAATTATATTTTTTTGAGAAAATTTTGGTTTTTAGAAAAAAAGAAAAAAAAAAAAATACTATATGAATGGTCTGATTGTTGATAAAGAATAAGCTTTTTGTGAATATATTGATTCTATTTATTTTATTTTTTATTCATTTTTTTTAATAAAATAGAGATTTTTTGTGAAAATTCAGATTTCTTATAATAAATATATATTAAAACTTCTGATAAAAGTTGGGATTATTGGTAAATATTAGAAATATTATTGAAAATTTTGACTAAATATGAAATTTATTCTTTTTGTGAATATTTGCATTTTGGCAAAAGTATGGATTTTCAAAGGAAATTAAAATTTTAGTTTGCATTTTCGGTAAAAACTGCAAATTTGAAATTTTTGTGCAAATTTAAATTTTAAATTTGGGTAAAAATTTTAATTTTTGAATGTTTGGTGAAAATTTGAATTTTTGTGAAAATTAAAATTTTTGGTGAGAATTATAATTTTTAGAGAAAATTATAATTTTTGGTGAAAATTATAATATTTAATTAAAATTATAATTTTGGTGAAATTTAAAATTTTTGGCGAAATTTATAAAAATTTTATATTTGAATTTTTGGTGAAAATTTTAATTTTTGGAAAAAATTCAGATTGTTAGGTAATATATGTTATTTTTTGTTGAAAATTTAAATATGAATATTAAAATTTTTAGTTAAAATTTGGAAGTTTGGAAGAAAATTTTCGGTGAAAATAGAATTTTAGTGAAAAGTTTAACTTTTTGTGAATTAACGGCCTTTAATTATAAAATTTTAACTTTTAGTAAAAAATCAAATCATTGGTGATAACTCGAATTTTTTATGAAAATTATAGTAAATATATTAATAAAAATCGAACTTTTAGTGAAATTTTTCAATTTTTAATTTTTAATAGAATATCGAATTTTTGATGAATGTTTAAATTTTGTTCATCATTTCTGATGAATATTTGAATAGAAATTTGAGTTTTTGGTGAAAAAAAAAATCTAAAATTATTCACTAAAAATATCTTTCATTTAAAATTGTCATTTAAATGCTAATAAGTATTTCTAGTAAAAATGTTGATTTCTGGTGAAAATTTTAATTTTGCTGATAATTTGTATTTTTATTAAAAATTTATACTTTAGGAAAAAACTGATATTTTTTTAAATATTTCACCAAACAGATTGAATATAAAACAAATATTTTAAAAAAAATTAAACAAATGTTTAACAAAATAATTTTTAACTGATTTCATAAAAATCGGTTTCACAATTTTCATTTCATCTGTATGGAGCTATCTTCCCTATTCGAATTTTGATATGAAAATTATGTTTACAACTTTTTAATAAATTTCACTACTTAATCAATACTTGATCTTTTAGATATAAGATACGTAATTGAAAACGGTTAAGCGTTTAAGGCATGATTGCATCACAAACAAAAACACTAGACTTTATAACATTAAATATTAAAATAATTTTATGGGGATTATAAATTTTCAAACAATTTTAAATAACTTATTATATAAGACAACTAGATACTTTATGTAAAAATCTATCGAAAAAATTATTATACAATCGCATATTAATCTTCCACATAATTCTTAATATTAGGTTTAATTAAATTCATTACTTTTTCTTGTGATATATGCACTGATTTCCTTTTAACCAACATTTCTTTTATAAATAACTAAAATTTATTAACTATAAATTAAATACTTTAAACAACTCATTTAAAACAATTAAAATTCTATCAAATATCTTAAAGAATAAATCTTAAATATTTATTTTGTTTTAAAAACATAAAATACTTAATACAAATAAATAAATTTTATTTCAAATCCCCAGAAACCACAATAACAAATCATCTAAGAAAATTAAAATTAAAGCTAATAAAATAAACAACATGCACAATATGATATGATAAATATTTGCTAATTGATTAAGAAAATTCCTCAAAAATTTATTACAATTTAATTAAAATTTATTTATATACTTATCGATTTAATTAAAATTCTTTTAATAAACAAAATACAAAAACTCTTTTAATTTATTTTAAATAAGGAAAAAAAAATAATTTTTATTTTTTTTTTTTTTGCAACACAAGACATTAAATTAAATACAATTTTAATTTTAAAAGAAATTACCTAAATTTTATTTAAGCTCTTAAAAGTAAAAATAATAAACATTTTATAAAACATTCAATTACACTTTATCTCATAATTTAATTGTTTCTGTGTGTGTGTGTGTGTGTGTGTGTGTGTGTGTGTGTGTGTGTGTGTGTGAAAATCATTCTATCTCTCCCGTTTTTTTTTTTTTGTATTTTAGCCATTACGTTTGTTTGGTTATGTTTATTTTAAAATTTTACTCAAGCATCTCTTCCTTTTTATTAATATGTAAAAAATGTTTATGAATATGTAAACAAACAAATGAATGAGTGTGAGAGTGAGTTAGTATATGTGTTATTACTCTCCCATTTACAGTTAAAAAAACATGTTTATTTTGTTGTTGTTTATTTGCGTATTCATGTTTATCAACACTTAAGGTAAATAATATTAACAAAAACAACAACAACAACGATATGAACAACGTTAGCAACATAAAACAACAACAACAACATTATTTAAATTACCTTATAAAAGCCTACTTGAGTGTAGATGTTTAAAACATATACATACATACANATTTTAACTTAACGTTTCTAACTTAAATCACGGTTTTAATAATGTCTTTCTGTGGATGGTTTTACAGGATAAATAAATAAATACTTTAAAGCTAAAAATAACAACAACAATAATAATAATAATCAAGAAGATTAAATATAAATAAATAGATACTTTATTTTGTTATAAGAAAAATAGGAAGAAATAACTGGAATTATTTGTTTGGAAATTTTAAAGTTTTGTTGAAATAAGGCCGGCATTAAAAAGGGTTCTATATTTTTATAAAAAAAAAAACAAATTAAAAATATTAATTGTAATATTATTTCTCTAATAAATATCAATAATTTACATTGATGCAAATTTTAATTTCTAAAGGCATATTTTAGGGATAAATTTTTTACATATAAATTTAGTGAAATCCGCCCCCTAGTAATAAATAATATTACTCATACATCATATATGATGTTTTTGAAAAGACGAACGCAACTTTTGGGTAATAAAAATGTATCTCCTAAACTATTGGTCTTATTGAATTGAAATGTATGAAAGAGTCGTAGAAAAGGGTTTTAGCTTTTAGAAAAATCATTTTGTAGTCACCTTGCGATAACACGAGAAAAGCTACATGTTGTCTAAGTTGACTATATCGAGATTACTAAAGTTAAAAAAATCGTTACTTCTGCAAATACAGTACGATTTCAAAGATTTTAATATTTCTGTAAAGTGCTTAAAATTAAAAAAAACTTATAATACCTTATAAATGTACTCGCATATGTTATTATGATACTAACACTTCTAAAAAATTAGTTAGGAATGCAAATTTTATGAAAAAAAAGGAAAGTTTAAAATTACTTTTTTTAATTTTACAAAAAAAAAAAAAAAAAAANNAAAAAAAAAAAAAAAAAAAAAACATAATATGTTATGTAAAGTATGAAATAGATATTAGTCTTTCATTCCTGGAAAAAATCATGTAAAAAACTATAGAAAATAATTTATGACAATTTTTTAAAAAAGTAAAGTCGAGGAAAAAAAAAAATAATAATAATAATAAATTTTTTATGAAACATTAAGAAATGATTTATTTTTTTCTTTTAACTATAAATATTTTATTTCTAACTATAAATAAATATGCATATTTCATCCTTATCTTTACAATTAGTAGAATTGTTGAGATCGTACTTGATTTAAAAAAGTTGCAACGTTTTGCAAACTTTACATTCTGAAAGTAGTCAACTTTAGCAACCTGTAGCTTAAGTCCTATTATTACAGGATAACTACAAGATGATTTTTTTAAAAGCAAAGATCTTCCTCTTTTTATTTTGCTCATCTTAGTTCATTTTTACCAGTAATTAGAGATCTATGGATCAAATTAACTTAACTGATAGTTATTCATTCCTTTTAGATAATTTTACAGCATATTTTGGTTTTGACAGTATTGCATATTATGTAATTAGTAGCATGTTTTGTCATGTGTATTTTTTTCTTTTCTGAAAGCTAAGACCTTGTCCTACAAAATTCTCATATATTTTAATTAAATATGATGAGTAGTTTAGGAAATACAAATTTTTAAATGAACTCTCTGAGAGCTAATTATTTACTAAGACAATTTTATAGCATATTATGGTTTTGATAGAATTTTTCGCATATTTTGTGCTTAGAAGCATGTTTTGTTATATGCCTTTTTTATTAATTTTGCCAAGTAATTTTCGGAAATATAAAAATCTTTAAAATCAGACTTTTTTGTACTCAAATATGACAGTCTGTAGCTTATTTCATATTATTACAGGGTAACTATTAGATAATTTTTTTTAAAGGTAAGATACTCTGCTATGATTTCTTCATACATTTTAATTATATTCGATCAGTAGTTTAAGAGTTACAAATTTAGTTTTGACAGCATATTTTGAACTCAGCAGCATATTTTGTAATAATCTTTTCTTTATCTTATCAAGTACTTTGAAATATAAAAATCGAACTTTATTTGTAGAAATTGCGATTTTTTTATACCTTCGATATTCCTAAACTTGACAGCCTGTGGATTATATTATATATTTACAGGGTGACTACAAGATATTTTTTGTGAAAGCTAACATTCTTTCATATAACTTTCTCATACATTTCATATTGATCCGACTAGTAGTTTAGGCGATACAGATATTTAAGAGAATTAACTGACATTTATTTATTTACAATTTTTTTCATGAAAATTTTAATACAAGCATTTTGAAAGCATTTTTTGAATTTTTTTGGCTTAGCAGCATATTTTTTCATATTTTGAAGAATTTTTAATGTCCTATTTTATACTTATTTTGCATATTTTACAAGAGGAAATAAAAATATTGTTTATTTTATATTCAAAAGAAATTTTAAAAATGTTTCGTGACTGAATTTCATTCAAATGAAATTTATTTTAATTTTATTATAAATTCGTAGAATTTACACAAATTTTCTAAAACCATGTATTACACAGATGTATATATTGACTCTGCACTGCGGAAAGGATTTTATTTTTTGGTCAATATAGACTTTAGTCTTTGCTATAGATTTCAGTCTTTGCTATAAGTCCCTGAAAAATTAAAAAAAAGTTTCACTATAAATTCAAGCATATTTCGAAAACTACTTATCTGATTTTTTTAATAACATATTAAAAAATAATAAACAATTAAACCAAGTTTGAAGTCTTAATTTTTCTGGCCTTTAAAAATGAGATCCTGTTTTCGTTTTAAAATTTATCAGTTGAAAAATCATTTACCAAACGCACATTATTGCTCGTTCTAACAATAAAATTTAACACTTACATGTGGGGGGTTTTGTGAGACTTCATTTTTTATTTTATTTTAGTAAATAATTCTCCACATTTTTTCTTTTTTTTTAACATTAAACTTAGGTAGCAAGATTAGAAAATATTTCTTTCCTTATTTTTTTCATTTACAAGCTATTAGATAAATGCTTGAATGAATATCTTATTTGTTTATTTTGTTTTTCTATATTTTCCATATTTTTTTATATAAATAAATATTTTTTTTTTTATTTTCTACATTTTTATTCCTGTTACTCCTGATGCTGGTAACTCCACAATTTGGTTTCCTGTTTGTTACAATCATTTATTGTGCCGGCTGCTGTTGGTGTTGGTATCGGTGTTGTTAATGTCTCATGTGTGCCTTGTGTGTTATGTCTGTTCATTTCCAACATCTTTTCTTTTACAACCGGAAGCAGGTGGCCCCTGCTCAAGCTCAATTTACAGGAGGGGGTACTACGTCAAACAACAAACATGATAGTCTGCCGGTTGGATTACCACAACTATTACAAATGGAGGAGAAGAAATTTTTGTTGGCTGTTGAACGTGGCGATATAGCAAATGTACGCAGGTAAGTAAAACAACAACAACAATAAGATAAAAAATAACAGAAAATAAAATAACTACAAACATCAACTACAACAACAAAATTAGTAAATACATTTTATTGCTCTTGTTCCTGTATTTGTTGCTGCTGCTACTGCTAACTGTTTTTTTTGTAGTCATTTTCTAACTGTTTATATAAAATTGTATAAACATATACTTACTTATACTCATACATACATATATTTGGGTTAGGTGTTTTTTCCAAGCATATATGTATGTATGAGTGTTAAAAGTGTTAATGTGTAAGTGTAAAAGTATGTGTAAAGTCATTGTTATTGTGTAGAGATACAAAAATAAATTTAAGAAAAAGCATGTTGCGGCTTAAAGGATGAGGGATATTTAAAAGGAAAGAAAATAAGAGAAAAATGTAGATAAAACCAAAATCTGTAATCTGCTAATGTTTTGTTGTTGTTACTTTTTTGTTATTTTGACGGTATTAAGGTGTAAACAGTGTTCTGTATTAATATGTGGGAAGTTTCATAGAAGTCTTAATGAAATTTAAAGGAAAAAATTTATTAAATATTTTTTTTTAAATTATTTACTTTATTTACTTTTTTTAATTATTTTCTTATTTTCTTCTTCGCAAATATTTTATATTTATTAAGTTTTGAGGCTTCTATGAAAATGTCCTTTTATTAAACTATATATTTTTTTTTTTTTTTAATTTTTCACTCTAAATAATAAATGTCTGTACTTTCCCCCCCCTCTATTCTATATTTATAATGTAAATTTTCAACCGGCATATTTAGTTTAATGTAAAAAAAAGTAAACACCTTTTTTTTTAAATTTGGCATATTATGTTCTCAGGTTTCGTATAGTCTTTGTTCATTTCATTTTGTTTATGCACATTTCCGTGGTAGTTGTTGTTATTTATTATTTGTTGCCATTGAAGAGGTGTTTATATGTGAAAGTAATTTATCTTTACATTTCAAAAATGTTCAACACAAGAGAGAATTTTAAAAATATTTTATATGTTATTTTTTGAAAGGAAAGAAAGAAAAGAAAGTATTAAGAGCAGAGGATTAGGTATTTTTAATAAATTTTCAATTAATTTAAATGAGAAACAACTAAAAAAAAAAAAAGAAAACATTACAACGTAGACTTTTGAAAAATGAATTTAAACAATGATTTTTAAGAAAAAAATTGTATACAAAAAAATTTAAAATTAACATAATATAACGAAGGAGAATATAATGAAAAAAAATCTTATAAGTTTTTTTCCCCGTTATAGCGCCAAGTAAATGTATTCAGTTTAACAATTTTACATGTTGCAAGTAATTTACTTTCCTGCCTAAAAGTATGCCAATCATGTGAATCTTTTCATTTATGTTTCTTTTCTTTCTTTGTTTCTTACACATATACATACACTTTAATAGCTACTCATGTAGGTGTATGTATTTTTTTTTTTTGTTTTACCTAGAAGTAGGCAACTTGAAAAAGCTTTTAACAAGTGCTACTTACTTGAGAGCAAAAAAAAAAAAAAGGAAAATGGAAAAAAGTTTTCTTTATCTAAGGCACAAAACAAAATAAGAGCAAAAAGTAAAAGTAGAAGAATGTAAATAAATGTTTTTTAAGAAATAGTTTCTTTTTTTAACACTTAAGATATTTGTCTATTTTCTTGTTTCTTAATTTTTTTGTTCTTGTTGTGTTTAACTTTAATGTTGTGTAACAAAAGTTTTGTAGGCTTTTTAAATATTTAAAATCAAATACTTTTTGTGTAGAATTTTATTGTTCTTTTGAGTGATAACTAAATTTGTTGCTTACACAATAGTTCGATTTGTTTTAGGAAAAAGTAGTTGTTGTTTGAGAGACAAGTTTAATTTACTAAATTTGTTTAAAGGTTAGCACAAAATGTTGGAAATATATTTTAAAGGTTAAGTTAACTTTTGTGAGGTATAACGTTATTTTTTTATATAAAGATTTTTTGATGACTAAGAGATTTTTTTAAGCTTTTAAACTTTTCCATAATAAAGTTAAAGATCTTAAAGATACTTTCTGAGTATTTTTTAATTGAAATATTTATTTTTAATATTTAATTAGAATTTGAAATGAAAACAAATTTCAACGAATTTTAACAAATGTATTTTTTAAACATTTTTCGAGTTAAGCAATTAATAGAATTTTATTTAAAATGACATTTTTGTGAAATAAGCGATTTTATATTAAAAATATTAACTAAAGGCGATTTAGAAAATTAAAATAGCAAACTATTGGAAAAGAAAATAAATTAGAACTTATTTTTGCAATTTGCTTAATTATTTTTGTAAAAATTAAAGATTTTTCAAAAATAATAAAATTCTTAAAATTCAAAATTTTTCAGAATTTAAATTAAATTAACTTTTTTGTGAAATATTTAAAAGTCACTTTGTAAGTCGATATTTTTTTATGGTGTAATTGTTTTCAGCAATACTGTAAGGGTGATTGATTTTTGTGATATTAATGATTTTTTCTTGCAATATGAGCAACTTCTAAGTATTTTTTAATTTCCTGATTTCTTTTAAAATTTATTATTTTTTAGAATTATTGTGATTTTTTTGTTCTGAAAGATGGTTTTTGCTAAAAATATTTAATTGGCAAGTGGAAAGTTGATATATATTTGTACAAAAATTGTTTTTAACTTTTTTTCTTTTTTTTAATTCTGAAAGGATAAGTTGTTTTTTAAGCGTTTTTTTGCAATATGAGCAATTTCTAAGTATATATTTTTTTTAAAGTTTGCTGAACTCTTTTAAAATTAAAATTTTTTTAGTATTCGAATGAAATGAATCTTTTTGCTCTGAAAGCGGGTTTTTTGATGAAAACAACACAAATTTTTTAATTCTATAAGGATAAGATAGGTTTTTAACTATCTTTAGTGATTTCAACGATTTTTGCAACTAAAGTAATTTTTGTGTTTTTTTTTTTTTTGCAATATGATATCAGGATATTAAAAAACTTTTTAAATCTTTTTTAGTATCCTCCAAAATTAAAAATTTTTTAAAATTGGAATTAAATAAATTATCTTTATGTTCTGAAAGCGGTTTTTTGCCGGAGACAACTAATAGTCAGTTTTCACAAATTTTCAAAAATTTGTGAAAACTGTAGAGATAATTTATTTTTAAAACCACTCTTTTTTGATTTTAACCATTTTTTAGCAAAAGTGTTTTTTATAATATAAGCGTTTTTTTTTTTACCTTTTCATACTTAAAATGTATTTTTAAAACATATATTTTTTAATTTTTAAAATATAAGAATTTTTAGCAAAATCGTGTTTTTTT
>MINK01174017.1:0-11727 GCA_001735545.1 Phormia regina | reverse complement strand
TAGAATCATCACTATTGTTCACAATAAATTGGAATCTTTTTTTCTTATTAAATCATCAAAATGCATCTATAAAATTCCAAATAACACAATATAAAAATGTAATTTGATAAAATTCACACAAAATTTAATTTTGCTAATTTATGCAAATTGATAGTGTTTTACCTTTCCTTAGTTCTTTTGTGTCTGATATTTATTTAAATAATGAATTCATTTGTTCATTTATAATGAGATTTTATACATTATATTCATAAAGTTCAAGTCAATTTATTTCATCTTCGCTCTCGATAGAGAGTAATTAGGTTTAGCTTTAGATTTAAGATTTATATACTTATTGTAAGGCCTAAAAGGCAGATCCAATAAATTAATAAAACGTATAATAAAAAAAAATTACTAAACATCTGTTTTAAAAGTACTTCCATAATGTAATTTTATTTAACCTTTTCACATTACATTTTAGTTTGTACAATAAGTCAAAGTAAAAAGTCCTTTTTCTAGATTTCTGTGGATTGTATTTAATTCAATTAGTAATTATTTAAATAAATAGTTATGGACCTTTACAAAAAAACTTTTATTTTAATATATTAAAACGAGAGAAGAAGGTATAGTCGGTCAAGACCGACCATTATACCCTACACTATTGCCAATGTTTACCAAAATTCGGGAAGGAGCCAATTATGGACCTATACTTATATTAAGTGGAAAATAAAAACATACTATTGCAGAATATTACGTCGATACATAAGATTCACATGTATTTATGCACTTTTTGGTGATTCCCGAAATTGGGTCTTTTATGGGAGCTATGGTCAATTATGGACCGATCGTAATGAAGGGTCACTTATACTTATATAAAAGTTATATGTGTCGGATATTAAATAATTATTAACATTTTTGTGGGATTTATGCACATTAAAGTGATTTTCGAAAGAGTGGTTCATATGGGAGCTATGGTAAATTATGAACCGATCTTGATGAAATTTGGCACATAGATTTATGTTAATATAAAACTTATTTATGTTAAATTTCATTAAAATATTTTAGTTTTTAAGGTATGTTTGAGTGTTAAATCCCTATTCCGGGAGAACATTTGTATAGGGGCTAGGTGAAATAATGGGCCGATCATGACCAAAATCATATGTACCAAGTTTCATCAAATTATCTCTAAAATTGCGACCTGTACTTCGCACACAAGCTTTACATGGACAGCCAGCCAACCAGACGGACGGACGGACATTGTTAAATCGACTCAAAAAGTGATTCTGAGTCGAACGGTATACTTTAAGACATATGTAAGCAATAATATTTATAAACAATTCCACCAATTGTTTTAGAGTAGCACAAGTTTGCAAGGTATTTTTTGACATTTTGAGATTCACAAAACACAAAAAGACAATTTTATATTAATGGAATTCAGATAGGGCAAACGGGGAGGTTATAAGGGTCGCCCGCTATAGCGAGTGCACTCGGAGACCATTAGGCCCATTGTGATGCCTTATATGACAAGAAAACTCCTCTCCCTTTCCATAAACAAAAAATTAACTTTCCGTTGGTCTATCCTGAAACCAACCCGTACTCCTAACAAATCTAATCAAGTTTGAAAGTGACATTTCAATGATGCAATCCAGATCATGTTGTCTACCGAGATGTCTCAGTCTACGCCCTTCTAGTGCTGGACATTCACATAACAAGTGTTGTAGTGTTTTTCAGACATGCTTCCGATCTTACAGTTCTACCAAGAGATAGTAATACTAGAGTTCTGCTCCGGGACCGGAGTGGCCAGAGAGTTCTTGATAGTCTATATGTGGTGATTACGCACCACCTGTTTTCGATCTCATTTACCGTCCATTCGTCAAGAGTATTGGATGCAGTAACGAAGGAGGTGGAAATGTCCTCTCAAACGAGTGCCTCGTAAAAAGATGATGCGTTTACTGCTCATTCATCCCCCATTTCCTTACCTCGTATACCTATATATCCCGCAACCCATACCAGCTCCACCCGAATGTATCTTAGCTGACACATCTTGATCTTACAATTGGCGAATTTGAGCCTTGATTGCCGCAAAAGGCTGCCCACATATATATCAATGTTCGAAGCGCAGAAAACAAATTCCTGAATTCGCTTTGCTGCTACGTTAAGCGCATATAATTCAGCCTGGAAGACTGTGCATGAATTGGGTAATCTGAGAGAAATGTCTAAATGAGAGAAATCAGTCATCGAATGAAGCATTCTTTTATAAACACGAACAAAAATTACTATGGTCCAAATATCTCTTAAAGTAGAAGAAATAACCCACACGTATATGCGTATGTGGCACCCTCTCATTGCTTTTAAACATATTTGAATATCAACTTCCCGCAATAACAGGTATGCAAATACAAATGGCATTAAAATGCATTGTTAGGTCACCGTATAACATTTCCCTATTACAAATATAGTTCATTATTAATGTTATATTCATTGCTATTTAATTATGCCTTTTTATTGTATTTAAATTAATTTATATTTTTGAGCCACTTATCCCACTGTAATTTGATATTAATTTTGCTATTTTGTTTTGGTAATTAACCGTTAGTTTTTATTATTTTCTTATTTTATCTTACTTTAAATATGATAACTTGCATTAATGTTGTTGTTGTAAACAAGAATTCAATGTAGGTATATATTTTATTAATTGTTTTGTTTTTTGCATATGTACCTATTACTAGTAGTGAATTTTTTACTGGTCTCTCAACATAGAATAACAACAACAACACAGTGGCCCTTACTTATTACATATTATTAAGATCATTGTTCAAATTCAATGCTATTTTATATAGTAACGGAAAAAGTTGATGATGAGACAAGAAGAAAATTGAAAGATTCTTTGGACTTTACCAAATTGCCGTTATGGGATGATTGCTCCAAGGTTCTTAAAAGCGCTGCCAATTTTTGGAGTCTGTTGATGACAGCCATTCACATGTGACCCCTCGTAAGATATCGTAGAAAATCACAATTCTCGTATGTCCAAAAATAAATATTCTAAACCTGGTTAGAGTTTCTCGGTTCCAAAACGCGTTTGCACATTTTGCTCTAAAGAAGACCACAATATCTGTGGTTGTTCTCGTTTTAAAGATATGGATGTCAGTCAACGTTATGAAAATGCAAAACGGTTAAGTCTCTGCCTTAATTGTGTGTCGAAAGGGCATCAAGTAAACAACTGTTCCTCTACATTCAAGTGCAAATTTTGTTCTCGCTCGCATCATAGTTTGCTTCATCGGTCTCAGCCAGCTTCCAGGCCCTTGTCCCCGGCTGCTGAACCATCCACTTCTCGTGTTGCTTTGAATGAAAATCCCGCCTCGGTCCATATCCATATAGAAAAATCCTCGCCGGAACAGGTTTTACTTGCTATTGCCATGGTTCTCTCATATTTCGTATCAACCCGATTCAGAACTAGATGTCTCGTAATGGAATTTGCCTCCAAATACCTAGCTTACAGATGAAAAATTCAACAAATCAAAAAAGATCGATTTACTGATTGGTACTGAAACATTCTTTGATATTTTGTCGGTTGGTCAAATAAAACTTGGTCCTAATTTGCCCAAATTACAAAAAAGCTTTTTGGATGGATTGTTGCTGGTCGTTATAAATCAAATCAGTCGAAAGCTTCTGGTTCTTCTTGTATGCTCTCTATAGAAGAAGAGATTGATTTAAACTTACAATGCTTGTGGGAAATCGAAGAAATTGAATCTGGTCCAAAAGTAATACAGTTTATCGTGAATCTTCTGACAGGATTGTTGTTAAATTGCCCTTTAAGGAATCCTCTGACACTTTAGGACTATCTCGAAATATGGCTCTTAAAAGATTTGCGTCCCAGGAGAGACGGTTTGCTCGTGACAACAAGTTAAAATCGCAATATCTTGCTTTCATGATGGAATATGAAGATTGCGGACATATGACTCTAGTTCGCAACCCCCTCTTAGATGAACCTCACTATTTCATACCCCATCATTGCGTTTTTAAAGCCAATAGTACTTCTACAAAACTAAGAGTTTTCTTCGACGCTTCGTGTCCCTCATCTTTCCATAAATCTGAGTTGATGAGTTGTACAAAATTCTTCTCCATTTTCACCTTCATCGTTACGCCATCACATCTGATATAGTGAAAATGTATCGCCAGGTCCTAATTGACTCAAATGATCGTAAATTTTAATACTCTTTGTGGAGAAATTCAGAAGAAGAAGAAATACGTACATACCAGCTAAACACGGTCACTTATGGAATGTCAGCAGCCCCTTATCTTGCTATCAAAAGTCTTCATTACTTTGCAGATCAATATATGGACCAATATGAACTATAAAATCTTCGTTTTATGTCGATGATTTCCTAGGTGGGGCCGGGACAATACAAGAATTGGCTCGAATAAAGAAAGAGGTAAATGAAGTCCTAAGTAAAGGTTGTATTGAATTAGATAAATGGCACTCAAATCATAAAGATTTTCAAGATGATAAAACTACAAAAAATTTTAATATTGATAACTCATCTCATCTTATCTTCCCTTTTTGATCCCTTAGTTCTCTTGGCACCACTTATTATAAATCCAAAGATCATCATGCAAGAATTTTGGATTCTTAAAATTGGTTGGGACGAATCTATACCACAAGAACTTCACTTAGCTTGAAAATCTTTTGTCATTTATTACCTTCGCTTAAAATTCCTTGTTTTTGTCTTGTTCCTAATTATCAATTAGTTCAACTACATGGCTTTTGTGACTCGTCAATTCGCGCTTATGGTTGCTGTTTCTACTTTCGAGTAAAAACTTCTTCATGTCAAAATTGTACTTCAAAATCAAAGATCTTTTTGAAATACCAAATCTCGAAGTATTTCTTTGGACAGATTCTCAACTAGTTCTTCATTGGCTTAAGCAGCATTCTTCAACATTATCAGTTTTTGTTGGCAATAGAGTATCAGAAATTCAGGAAATTCAGTTGGCGACATGTCCCAATCCGGCCGATATCGTTTCTCGATGTTCAACTGTGCAAAAACTATCATCATCTATATGGTTCGATGGAGCAGCATTTCTCGCTCTAGATCCTGCTCAGCCTTGTAATAAAATGGATGAGTTGTCCAAAGAAAACCAACAAGAAATCGACAGAGAAAAACGAAAAACTGCACTTTGTCTGGAAGTAAAATCTAATTACATATTGAAATCAATTCAATATAGTTCATACTTCAAAATCATTCGTATTGTCGCCTGGGTGCTTCGTTTTGCTCATAAATCAAAAACTAATATTTTTCATTCTAACTATTTGCAGCCCCAAGAATTAGAAAATGCCCTATATTGTATTGTTTTCAACATCCGGAAACAGCATTTTTAAGATGATATAAATCGTGCTCTAAAGAAAAAGGATCCTCCAGGCGGTCCAAAATGCCTCAACCCTTTCCTGAATTCATCAAATAGATTTTATTTACTCAAAGTTGGTGGTCGCTTAGAATTAGCATCAATTTCTGAAGGCCCGAAACATCCCATAATTTTACCCAGCAAAAACTATTTCGTAAACTGTTATGTACGTCATCTCCATATCACCAACTATCATGCTGGACCTGAGGCTCTAATGTCGTTAAAATTTTGGATAATCAACTCAAGAAATTTACGTAGCTTGCCATAACGTGATGTCTCTACAAAAGATATTAATAACCTTGGGTATTGGGCCCGAATAAGCGCCATCAAACAATGTTTTTGGAAGAAATGGTCCCACGACTATATTAACGAGTTGCAGACCAGCAAAAAATGGACAAACTCCAACAAAAACATCAACATTGGTTCAATAGTAATTGTTTAAGAGGATAAAATGGATCATTGGCAAAATCATCAGTACTGTGCCCATACTTATTACATATTATTATGATCATTGTTCTAGCTCTAGTTTAAGATGTTTTAAATAAAGTTTTGCCCTATATTGCTGCTATTAAGAAAAAAGCTCCCTATCGTAAAAGTAAAAAAAAGTAAAATCGTTCTGTTTCCTGTTGGTGTCGCTGCACCGAGGTTGAAATTTTCTTTTTTATAAAATGAGATAATTAGAAATAAATTCGTGTAAGTTTAAATAAGTTAACATCTGTTCTATTATTTCTAGAACTTGAGGTTATTTAACACAATAAACCAAATTAGTGACCTGTCAAGGAAAACATGACAACCAACAATTTATTTTCTACTGTGACCATGCAAAACGATGATGATTCCCCGCCAGGCACCAGTAGTACAGTGTCAGCAATTTACGCTCGATTACCATTTCCGGAGATGAGCTGCTCAAACATAGAGGCCCGGTTTATCACAATGGATTTCTGGTTTAGCACATCGCGCATTACCACCGACAAACCAAAAGCAGCCACCGTACTTGCATGCAGTTATGTAAAAAATTTGACCAATTTTCTACACTTTCATGTTTCTAATCGCAACTATAACATGACATCGTTGGTATCATAAAAATATGGACGTGATGCTCGAAAGTGTCGCAGCCTATTTTAACACAAACAGCGACAAGTACACACATTAGCAGCCCAATAATTGACTTTTAAGGCTGGGAAGCTATCTTCCGAATGCCAAATTATCCGCCTCGAATAGTACCCCGATAAGTACACTCAAACTAATTTCGTAGTCGATAGTAGTGCTGATGTGTCAGTGCTTCCTCTTACTTCAGCTAGCGTAAATATTCGCGTTAAAAATTCGTTTTAAAATGTGCATTAAGCACATTATTATTGTCCGTTTATCACTGCTAATGTAACGACGCCAATAATAGGTTCTTATTTTATTAATTATTATGATTTATTAATAGATTTGAAGCGTAATCGACAACATCCCTGGGCACAATTGCCAACTAAAGTTACCTTCGACTACAAGAGTTGCGATATCACAATTCTCAAGCCATATCGATTTTTTTCACCGAATTGAAACTACAGGATAACCAACGTTTTATCGTTCTTGACGATTGCCACCTGACAATTTTGTTGCAGCGAAAAAAGAATTTGATTTTTTTTTTTTTTGACATATGCCAAATTAGATATATGCCAACCCTCCAAAAGTAATTGTTGTAGCCCATTACATCTAGTAAGGGAAGGCAATGGTACATGGAGACCCTGCGGCGTCTACCGAGCTCTAAATGCTTTACCAAAGCGATATCAGCTGCCGTAGTAACGGACTTTGCAAACAATTTAGAAGTTAAGAGAATATTTTCCGCATGTATGCCATTTTCAGCACGCTATAGAAGAATGTCGGTGCTATATAATCGCCGATCATCGTCCCCCAATTTTCGCCTACAGTCAAAAGAAGGAAATAGTGTCACTACGTCGTTTGAGATATATTTATGCGAACAACATCGTAACACCCTCAAGCAAATGGCATTATAGAAACGTGGCACAGAACCTTAAAGTCAGCCATCTTATGCAACGATCCTTCTAAATGGGTTTATTATCTTCCAACTATTCTTCTTGGTCTTAGAGTCGTTTATAAACCTGATATAAAAGCATCGTGCGCAGAACTCGTTTATAGTACGACCTTAAAATTTCATATGGATTTTTCTTCAACTCTCTACAATCTAAAAGCGATTTTATAGCCGAATTTCCGAAATCGATAAAAAAATCTACAACCTACTCAAACCACATTTGTTTCAAAGTATCTCCAAACTTCAACACGTGTGTTTATACATTTGCAAAGTATTATACAATACAAATATGTGGTCGAAAAACGAATATTAATATTAAAGTCTGCTTTTTACCACCTTCTAACAGTTTAAGTCAACCGGGAACGTCAAAAAATTTTCTTGTGAGTGATGATTTTGTCTCAATACTTCACACAACTCTAAAGATACTACAAATCATAACACTACTCTGGGATCAGATAGTCACAATAATCTCAGTTATACATCCGAAGAGTACAGTTCATCAAGTTATTAAATTCCTGAAAATGTTTCCAAAACAACAGTCATTGGCAGACGAAAAAAAACTTCCAGTAAGATTTGGATGATCTTGTTCTAGCACGTGGAGGTAAATATCAACTACTTGCAATAACAGGTATGATAATACAAATGGCACAAAAATGCATAACAAGTAAAATCGTTCTGTTTCGGGATTGAGATGTTCGGTTTTATAAAATTAAATAACAAGAAATAAATTCGTGTAAGTAACTAAACTTACACGAATTTATTATTTTTCGAGTTATTTAAACAATAATAAAATTTTGGCGATTTTATTTTTTTTTTTTTTAATTTCATACCCGAGGTGACCAATTTTGGAAGTCTATCCCTCGTTCCAGACACGCTAACAAATTAACATGGTTGTCATTAAAAATAAATTAACATGGTTGTCATTAAAAATAATAACTGAAATATTTTCCGAAGATTACCATATCAAAAAAAAAAAATTAAATAAATATTATTTCGGAAAAATTAAATAAATATTATTTCGGAAAAAAGTTATGAGACAAAACACATGTTAAGATATCTTTGATCGCACTCCTTATATGGTGGGGCTTCGAGTTTGTAAAAAATTAGACACGTAAATAAGTTTTATGTTACACAGTAATTCCATTTTTTAGTTATTCATGTTTGTTTATTTATTTTTTCGATCATCCTATTGTTAAAAGATATAGAAATCTGATAAATACAACATTGATCATTATAAATGAATTAAATTTTAATATCAATAAGAACAAGAGAATTATGTTTGGAAGTGATTAAAAGGTTTATTCTTAAAAGATGTTGAATTTGAAATAAAGTGATAATAATATGGCAAGGAGTTCCAAGGTCTTATTGAGTTGATGATGAAATGTCTTTAAGATAGTAGTTTAGTATAATATAAAGACACAATTAAGTCGTTGCGTGCTAATCTTGTAAAAGTTATTTTTCTATAGATGTAATCTGGCTCTTTGTAAAAATAATTTCATGTATCATTAATAAAGCTCTAAGTTTTAAAACCTCTTCAAAAACGATTCCATAGATTTGATTGGTAAACATGGATATACGATCTCAATTATTTACTATTAGTCACACTGTCACAGATGCTAAACAATTCACATCTATAAAGGAGTATTGGCAATATATAGGTTTTGGCAAGTAAGATTCGAATATGTTGTGGTGTACACTGAAAAAAGTATTTTTAATGAATGCAGTACATTAAATGACATTCATTAATTTTGTTCTAAGAATTTATTAAATCAATGTAAAATTCATAGCTTAAATGAAAAGATTCATTAAAATTCATTAACCCTATTATGAACATTACATTGAAATAAATACTTAAATTTATTCCTTAATAATATAAGTTAATTAGTTAATTGATTTAATGTATTAGAACATTGAATTCGTTTATTCAATGTACCAATACATTGCTTTAATTAAGAAATTGCATTATACAATCAATGAAATATTTCATTAAATAACCTTAAAATAAATACTTTCTAATGGAAAATAAAGTAAACAAAAACAAAACAGTCAGTTTTTATTTCTTGACAAAAGATGACGCGTTTTAAACAAAAGTCTATGTATTTTGTTCAAATATTTTTTTGAAAATTATACTAAAATACATTTAATTTCAACTTTCATGGAATAAAATTTAAAATATTGCAAGATATTTGTTCCGAAAATTTTCTGAAAAAAAAGTAAATTTTTTATTATAATATTTGATACAGTGGGCCAAAATTTTGTACTTTTAGAAATAAATCTGTATCATCTAATCAGATAATTAGATTTACATAAAATTTGATACAGTCATAGCAGAGGAGGCTAACGTTATATGCTTAGAGTAATAAAATAATCGGTTGATATGTGTAACACTATTATTGTGTAGATTTTTTTTTTTTTTTAATTTTTTTTTTAATGATATCTTTAACAAATTACCATTGCATTTTCCAATCATTTAAGTAAATTGAAATTTTACTAATAACACCTCCGTCGATGGTTGAAACTTATAATTAAATAAACTTAAGAATTTATAAAAATAAAGTCCATAACTTCTTTGTTTATTAATCGATTTCCTCCATTTTCATGTTATATTTAAAAAAACTTTAATTTTGAGCCAATTTCGTCTCCCTAAGTTGTCATGTTCAAGGACCATCATGCTTTCAATATACAGACAGACGACTCAGAATTTTATCACGATAGCCTGGTTATCTGGTTATGTGATTATAAAGTAAAATTAAAAACAAAAAATGCCCTTACATGTTTCAATTTTTATTAATTTCATAATCTAATTATCACATAATCTATAAATAAGGATACAAATTGGGCAAATTCACATAACCTCATAACCAGTCTATCGTGAAAAACCTTAATATATACTTTATAGAGATTTTTTCGACATAATACACACGGAATAACAAAATCAATATATTTCATATCCACTAATGAAGAAGACTCAAAATAAGGTACTAATGACAATGAACGTTTACTTTTCCTAACTCAATTTTGTATCACCTTAAAGCTCTTGAAAAGTTCTAACGTTTGATATGTGTATTGGGGAGATTTTTTATGACGATTTTTCTTTTGGTGGCAAAAATATCATTGGTCCTACACATAATTGGGCAAAGAATTAAATATCTGCTGTAAAACTATTTCTAATATTATTAAATAGTATCAGGAGAATTTGATCATTGATAGGGAACATGGTTAGGGGAGAAAATACGATTAACATGATATTTTGAAGGTCAAGAAAACTGAAAGCATATTGAAAAGAATTGCAAAACTATCTGGAAAGAATCTCTCAAATAGCACTTAGGCTATTTGATGCGAAGTTGAAAACATATAAAGTCTAAAATGTTCAAGACTGAATATTACACAAAAATTAAAATCAAATTGCAAACGAAAATTCTTACGTTTTAAACTGAACGATTTTTTATTGATGATGCAGAAGCAGTTGAAATTCCTAAAGAATTTCTGGTTTAGCAAGATTTATGCAGTTGCGGCAAAAGATGCAAGTTATTTGTTACAGTGAGATCTATAAATATTTAAACATACAACAAGAAATGTTTGCAAAGAAATAGTTTTCCTCTTGTAAGAAAGCGCAATGGGTCTACATATTTTTTGGTCTTATTTGACATCATTGTTACTACTTAATAACGCTCCGGTTTTTTGTATCAAAAGAAGTCAATTTCCTAACCAAAGTGGTGTTCCAGAATATCGAAAATTTTAAAAGGAGATGTGCAGATTGTTTCACATATGTGGCTGAAATAACTATCAAATCTCAAATGAAAGTGTTACCAGAAAATCTCTACAAGTTCATAAATAGTGGCTATAAGAATAAAAATTATATTTTTTTATAATTCATAGTATATTATGAATTAATCATTCGAAATACAGATGTTTCAATTGTCAAATTTGTAATAAATATGGTCTGACCAGACCAGTAAGGCATTTCTGTATATTTATTTAAAAATGTTCATGATTTTTTTTATATTATTACATTTGTATAACTATATTCTAGTATCACTACTACAAAACTTTGCAAGATATAACTTTTCTCCATCGGGGCTGGCTTTTCTCCCAGCCAGCCCATCCTTATAAATATCCTTGTGATAGCTTTATCATTTTGGTTTTTTTTATAGAACGTTAGAAAACAAAATTGTAGTATGGTACCTGGAATTTAAAGTCTCTATCTACATTATACATATATGAAATTCACATTTAAATCTAAAATTGGTCTGGCCAAACCAGTTTGTAAGACGAAGTGTTGAACAAAAAAAAAAAAAAACGAGAGAAGAAGG
>MINK01174016.1:0-21912 GCA_001735545.1 Phormia regina | reverse complement strand
AAGTTGTGAAAATGTTCTCTTTTTGAAGAACTTCAACGTTTTTTGCTGGGTAGTTATGTACTATAATATCTAGGAGATACAGAGACTCATAATTACTTTCTTAGTCGTTTAAACATGTCCGTCCATACATGTAAAAAATAATCATTCAAATAAATATCCTATGGTATATTATTATTATTATTATTATTATTATTATTATTATTAATATTATTATTATATTCTTATTTCTTTTCTCATCTTCATAAAGAAAGTATTAAAGGAAAGTATAACATTTTTTATCTTTAAAAAAATTTTATATAAATCTCTTAATTTTTCTAGAAATTATTATATAAATTTGTAATTTTTAGCCCCACTTATCGTATGATTAATATTGAGTTATTTTTCTAAAATCTTTATAATTTTATAACTACAGTCCATTTCATAATAAAAAAATGTTACCAAAAAGATTAGAAATATTATGGACAAAAAACCAATCTGAAAAATAAATGTGTAATGGATAGACATTTTAAAAATTTTAGAATTAAAAAATATAAATTTTTCTTAAATTTTAAAATTTTTAGCATTTGATTTAAAAAACACAGACATATTAAATTTATTTTATATTTGACTAAAAAGTTACTACATAAGTTAGCACTAGTGGCCTACAGTAAGTATGATTAATATTAATTATTGTGTTGTTAATTAAAAATTTTATGATTATAAAAGATTTTAATGTAAGAAAACTGCAGGAGATGTTTAAAACTACAGTGAACAAAAAGACAATTTAAATTTATATACAAATAGACTAAATTTTACATTCATGTAATAAATGAATTTTTTGTGATTCCTTTTTTCTAATTACATGAACGAGGTGACCAAATTTGAGTATCTACCCCCAACCGCCGTGACCAACTAGGAGACTGTACTCCTTCAAATCATATCAGAAATTCCTCAGCTCTAGTCATGTGAAATGGTAATTTTGTAATTTGTTTATAAATTACAAAATTGTTTACAAAAGTCGACCACTTCACAGTGTTCCATTAAAAAAATAAAGTGAAATAAATCTAGAATTTTCGAACGGCTGATCCGAATTCAATAAAATTTTACACTGTGTTGGTATATCCTTAAGGTTTCCAGTTATATAAACCTACAGGGGTAGCTACAAAAAAAAAAAAAAAAAAAAAAAAAAAAAAAAGACTTCAGATTGTTATAACTAAATCGATTACAAAAATATTTTTATTAAGAATAAATAAAAAAATTATGAAAATATATTTTTTCTCTGAATTTTATCGTTAATTTCTCCTCTTTTTTTAAGTGGGGGCATTAATTTGGATCCTATATTTCTTTTAAATCATTCTTTTAAATATACCTATCTTCAATCACAAGTGATATTAATCTGAAGTTAAAATTCGCTTCTAAAATTTATCCTTTAATTTATTAAGATATCAAAAAAAGTCTTAACACAAATAAAATCGGATTCGATCTGGAAAACGCCTTTTCTCAAAGTCCTATCCAAACTTTGTTAATTTTTAAATATTTTCTTAATTTTTCTTAAATTCAAAGAACGTTAAAATTTAAATCAAAATTAAAATATATTGACAATATACACCTAAGTGCATTGGTTAAACACTTAAAAACATGTTTAATAAGCTGTGTCTTTTACAACGCCAGAGTGACCATTTTAATAAAAAAAAGTTAATTATTGTGATAAGATTTCATCGTACTTCTTTTTAAGCCTCATAGATTGCCTCTATCCATTTTTACTTCAATTACTTTTTTTTTTTTTTTTTTTTTTGCAAATGAAAAGAGCATCTTTTCATTTTGTACTTAAAATTATTTCTACCTTTTCTTAAAATACATTTCATAAACTTTATTTCAAGTTTAGTTATTCTAATAATAAATACCAACAATATTAATATTTCTCGTCTTATTTGGTTTTCTTAAAAAACTAATAATAAAATATTTTTCCCATCTTAAACTTTGCAAACATACATATAAAACTCCTTGACATTTTAAAAGTTATTTCCTTATTAGTCTTAACTTTTCTCATCACCTATTGTGAAGGTATACTTGTTCAAAACTATTCCATTCTAATGCATTTAAACGTATAACAAAACAAAATGAGAAATGTCATTTAATAGCGGCACAATAAAAAAAGAAAAAAAAAAAACTAAAACATAAACACAGTTTGACACTGTTGACAGTTGACTAGTGACACAATAATAAAACAAGAAATATAAACAAAACAAAAACAATGACAACGACAACAACAACATATTTTCCATTGATGATGATGAGACATTTGTGTGCAACAAACAATAAACTTATACACGTTGCAATTGTAAGAAAAATATTTTGATAATAAAACGTTAAAAACAATGAAAAGATCGTGAAATTGAGATACATAAACTAAAATACAAGCAACCAGCTAACAATGGATACATACATATATGTATACATTATTGCATATACATATGTATGTGTATATATGAAAAGTTGCAGCTATTTTGAATGCTCACAAAAATAGTGAATATAACAACAACAAAATGTATCATGTTCATGCAAGCATAGCATAAGCCAACAACAGTCAGTTAGACATAAAGGCAGACAGAGAAAAAGTAAAATTTTTAGACGTACATACATAAGGAGTGCGATCGAAAAAATCTTAATACACGTTTTGTCTCATCACTTTTCACTTTTTTCCGAAGCAATATTTACAACATTTTCTTATTTAGTTATCTTTGAAAAATATGTCAGTTATTATTTTTAATGTTGTGAGTTTGATCAAAATTAATGTGCTATAAATTATTAAACAATTTCAAAAAAAATTCAAATTGGTCCCACAAATAATTGAACAAAGAATTAAATGTCTGCTCCCAAACCGTTTTCAATGTTACCATATAGTTTCAGGAGAATTCGACAATTTGTAAAAAAATGGTTCGAGGAGAAAAAAGGGTCCACATGATATTTTGAATGCCAAGAAAGTTGAAAAGAATTCCAAACACATTTAGTAGAAAAGCATCCTTGTTAGCTCAGTACTCAGGCTATATAAAGTCAACAAAGAATGTTAGTACAAAAGCTCTTCCCTTTCATAAGAGAGCACAATGGATTTACACATTTTTGATTCGCTAAAAAATCTCTGGTGTGTTACCAAGACAATAACATAGTTTTTGTTCCAATAGAGGTCCGTTCTCTAAATTATCTGTTGCTAAGACCAATAAAGAATTCTTGGACTTTTGTGAAAAGAGAATTGAAAAGGACTAAAGAGGTGTTCCAAAATATTGAAGATTTTAAGAGAAGATGGACAGACTGTTTCAAAAAAGTGAATGAATCAGCTATCAAATGAATGTGTTACCGAAAAAAATATATATTTTTCTATGACCTGTAACTCTAATATCAACCGTCTCTTAGTTTTTAAAATGTATGTATGTTAAGAGTTTTTCGTTCGCACTCCTTATTATAGTACATGCAAAACAAAAACAAATACTTACTTGTACTCTATAATCTTCTAAAGTAGTGGCAGCATAATAGAAGAAAAAAATGTCGGTTGGTTGGTTGGTTGCTTGGCTGTATTGCTGCTAAGAGAACGGAAACGGAAAACGTATACTGTCAATGATGAAACTTTTTACCACATATGTGTCCTCGCGTACAATAGTTGGAAACATATCTTGGTATATACATACATATGTATATATACTACATATATTAACATATTCATTTTTCCGTATACACAGTGGAGCAGAATTGAACATTATTGGAAATAAATCTGTAATATATGATGGTATAGTTGGATTTGCAAGAAACTTGGTATAGGCATAACAGAGAAGCATAAGATGTTAAGTTTGGAAGAGGTACCCAACAGACCCTTCAGGTGTGGATCTAAGGGGGTTCAAAATTGGCTAAAATTGGCATGTTATCGTCTGATCTAAAACATTTTTGTTTATATTATTTTAGACCATGTTACCACTTTTTTCCAAATATTTTCAATTCTGCCCCACTGTGATTTATAGCATATATGTGTGCGATTTTATGAAAAGAAACACACCATACTTGATTATAAGTCTGCTGTTGATTTTGATGCCACCATTGCTGTTGTTGATTTATTTGCGGCTTCTAAAATACAAAAGTTTCTTAATTTTCCTAGAACTACTAAAGCAAACTTGCGAATGAAAATTTCTAAATTTTAAAAACATTCAAACGCGTTACTATAGTTTACAATATTGTCTTAAAACTATTGTACATTTTCGTAGGTTTAAATAAGGAATACAACGAGTTTGCTAAATGTTAGCATTCAACTGTAAATATCTACACTTTAGTGATCATTTTCATTTTTTCTTTTTTTCAAATAACGTCTGCAGCATTTCATTTCTATAAAATAAAATCTCACCAGCAAGACTTTTAATATCAGATGCTATTAAAAAAAAATATATTATAGTAAAAGTTCCAGCTCGTCTCTTTCCTTTAATATTAATACTTATGTACCCCTATAAGTGTATGTGTATATATGTCTATTGTTTTTTATCTTGTATGTAGTTTGTAAGTGAATCTTCATTTCTATTATTGTTTAAGTGAAGTTGTATGTTTCCTGTTTATCACAATATATTTAGTTCCTCTTATTATGCAGTTTTCTTTTCATTTCTTTACATTTGGTCTTTGTTTCTTTATTTACTTTATTTACAAAGTAGAGCACAACAAAAATTCCTTTGTATAGACATGCGTAAGGATAAAGAGTTACAGACAAATTGGGAATCGATACGTTACTTAATTTTAGGTCTATTATACCTTCATAGATAATAGAGTTTTACGCAGCGAAAAATATACTATTCATTAAGCGAAAAGTATAGCTGCTATTAGCGAATGATCAATAGATCATAAGGTAATTTTTTAATTTTCCATTTTGATGCTCGAAGTCATTGCTATGATTTAAGCAAAATATATTGACTAGTGTTACTCATGATCAATGTTTCCAGTTTAGCCTTGATAAGGATTTGGCTTTTAGCCTCAAAATATTTACAGAATTAATTCTTAGAACACTCTGATGTCCGTCCACGCCCACTTTTTATCTTAAAATTAATATTGACGAACTATTTGTAGAAAATTTTGTTGTCACAAATTTTTTTTTTTTTTTTTGTTTAAGAGATTTCAACAGAAAAGTATGAAATAAAGCTACAATGCACACTGGGGCAGAAACAATTTTTTTTGGAAATAAATCTGTAACTTCTTGTCGGCTTTTTGGATTTGCATGAAATTTGGTATAGACATAGCAGAGGAGTGTACTGTTCCAAATTTGGAAAGGGGTCATGACAAACCCCTAAGTGGCGGAGCTAAGGGAGCTCAAATTAGGGTACCTCTGACATAAAATTTTAATCGCTTGCCAATTTTTGTCCCGTCAAATATTTTTTATTTTGTTGCAGAACTTTATAAGAAAAACATGCTCGCATTTCCCACTTATCTCTTGTAGTTTTTGAGTTATTCGTGTTTGAATCTTTAAGTACCGTCATTTTGCATGTTCTTGGTCCATTTTTTCATATATCTTAATATATATCTTAATATTATATTAATATATATCTTAATATTAAGATGACTTTTTGCTAAATTTTCTGTATATAAATATATACAAATGTTGCACTTTTCTAAAAGGATTCTTCACTGAGTTGACTTTAAAATAAAAAACAAGCCCAATGACTGAAGTGGTCAAGGTACACAAAAAAAAAAAAAAAAAACATTTTTGCAAACATTCTTTGCTGTAACAAAGAATGTTACGAAGAATGTCGCAACTGCAAAATTTCGACAGCTTTTCGGTCCTAAACTTATTTTAGCATACAAATTTTGACCTAGAAGCTGCAAAAAATGTGTCTGTACATAGCTTTCGTCGTACGATTTACAACATGAGGAGTTTTGTATTAAATTTGATTTTAATATCCGTGCCTTATTTTTGCCTTTTAAATTTCTTTGCAGCATTCCAGTTTAAAAACATTTTGGACTTTATATATTTTTATTTAAATTTTTAATTCACTCAAACATCCAACTAATTGATTTCATTAATCTTTTAATTGAAAATTTATTCTGTTTTTATTATCAGTATTCAGTAATTTACATATAAACATTTTAATGAGAGGTGTAAATTTTGAACAAGTTTTTAATTAAATGAATTATTTACTAACATATTGGATGATTGATTTTATTTTTTGCTTTTTTTCAGTGTACAGATATCTATATATATTTTAACAAATATATATAATAAAATTTTGATATATTGTCCATTTTTAAATCATATATTTTTACAAAAGTTATCCTTTAACATAACCTTCGAAACAATTTCACTCAATATTAGATGCAAACTTTTACTTAAAACAATTACTGTCACGTATGTAAGTATTTGAAGTTTCCTTGAATGTTTTTTTTTTTTTTAGTTCCATCACACAAACCAAAAAAAAAAAACCAAAAAACTAACTATTTCTAAAGTGATTTCATGCGTGTTTTAGTTTAAGACTCGCAGCCAATTTCAGTTAAATTAAGTTCAGTAGTTTACACTTTGTTCTCTTTAGGACTTTTTTTCTTTCACTTTGTCTTAGTTGTCTTTAAAATAACATTGTTTGTAATTGTTGTTTTTCTTATAACTATTATTTTTGTTGTCATATGTACATACAAGATAGTTTTTTGGCAAATATGTTAATGCGTGTGGATTTCTTTATTGTTACCAGTGATGCTACATATACATATTCTTATATGTGACGATGCATTTGCAACAAAAGCAAATGGTTAGAGAAAGAGACAGAAAATTGGAAACCAAAAACAAAAAACTTTTTTTTTTTTTTTTTGAAAAAATATGTTTGTTTACACTTCAATGTTTGTGGTTTAATTTAGCTGGCAATGATGTTAATGATGTTGATGATATTGTTGTTATTATTTTTGTTGCTACTATAGTTGCAATTGCTGTTGATTATAATGATGATGATCAAGATACAAGTAATGAGGATTTTAATGTTGTGTAAACAAATACATATTCAAATATATGTATGTATAATGTTCAGCTTGATTATTCGTAATGAAATTGTAATATGTATACATATGTGTATGTATATGTCACGAGGATAAACTAAAAAGTAATTTTAAACTTTAAAAATATTATTATATTTCGAATTCTTTAGAGCATTTCTCTCAAAACATTTTCTAATAAGTGATATGATATCTTAAGTCCTTCAAAGTAGACATCGCAGTAAATTGTTAGACTAAATTCATAAAAACTCTTAGGATGGTCCTTTTAAAATCATACACATATACAATATGTAATACATACGCATATTTGTATCTATGTATTCTTTTGCTTATTTGAATGCATAAATGAAATTACTACAATATTTTTTTTTTTGTTGCTTCATATATTTACATGTATCTGTTTTGTCTGTAATTGTTTGTGATGTTTTTTTAAGTACTTTTATATAATTGTATTTAAAATATTTGTTGCCCATTGATGCCATTATATATGAGCAGAACTTTACCAATTAAAAAACCAGTTACAATTTAAAACTTATACAATTATTATTTTAATAAATTTGATTGTACGTGATAAAAATGTTTGTCATTGTTACGAAAATTTAAAAGTTTAATTTAAGTATAATATCTTCCGATCAATTTTTGTTTGTCAAATTTTTTTTAATTGACCCTTTTGTTATGATGTTAGCTAAAAAAAGGTACAGGAAATTTGGATTTCAGTTAAATGTAATAAAAATCTAAAAATCAGGACTAAATTGGACTTTAAAAACGTTCAGAAAAGGCTAAATGTCTCAAAAAATAAAGCCAGAAAAAAATAATAATAATTAAAATTCGGTGAAGATAAAAAATTTAATTTTTTTGTGCGAACTAATAAATGATTAAATTTCTGATTTTTTGTAAATAAAATTTGTAAGCTTTTAGTTTTTTTTATAGCCTTTTTGATAAGAATCAAAAAAGCTAGAAGCTAAAACAAAAATGTAGAAAATTAAAAAAGGAGAATAAGTTGAAAATTTGGATACACAATATTAGTAACTACTACCCATATTTTCATTAGATTCTAGTATAAATATCGCAAAAGTGTGTAACTTTAATATCTATTTAAATTGCATAAATGAGATGAATATGTTCACTATAAACGTAGTAATTTAAAAATAATATTATAATTTTAAATGCATTCATATTGCAAATACTATTTTAGAATGCAATTTTGAAAAAAAGTGTAACCTTCTTGATTTTAATTTTCTTTTCTCTTATGGAAAAAAGTTAGTAAACCTTTATCAAACATACATTGTTATTATTATTATTATTTTTTTTTTGTGAATATTTTTATTATAAAATGCTAAAACATTTGTTCTGGGACTGGGAAAATCTACTATTTCTAATATGTTTTTTAAATACCAGACATTTTTTCATAAAAAAATTAAATTCTTTTATAAATTTTTGATCTTTTATTTGTTTTGGTAACCCAGTTTTAGTAATATGTAATTTTAAATGTCTATAATCATATTTTATAGATTTTAATAAGTATTATAAATCGTATTGTATAAATCCTAAATATTTTTCTTGCTAAAGATGTACTCACAACAAGAATGCAATTTTCGGATGCTTCTTTGAGAAATTTATTAAATTTATAATATTGAAGACAAATACGTTTATTACATAAAACATTAGCATTTGATCTAGGACATTATGATAAAAATTATATCTAAAATATAATAAGACAAGAAATACAATTTTTTGTATGAAAAAATTAGAAGAAATATTATTATTTTTGTTTTTAAGAGTGAACTTTTTTATCTCAAAATAACTTATATTGCATTATTTAGCAAACATAATAATTTCTTTCATATTAAAAAAAAAAAAAAAGTAAAAGTAAAAAATTTTTCCAAAATGCTTTCAAAAATTGTATTTGCATAATGAATACAGTATTTAATGATAATATTATTTTTAAAATACATTTAAAGTGGATATATGCATGTTATATATGCAATTTAAATCATCAAAATCCGGTCAAAACTTATGGAGATATTGAAGTTTGAAGCTGCACACTTTTGCTATTTTTAGACTTTTGGAAAATGAAAATGAAAAATCCTGAATAAATTTGCGAATTTTTCGAAATTACAAAAAAAAAAATAAATAGAGATATTTGAATGGCTCTATAGGGCATGCGCATGCCAAATATTAGCAAAATCGCAAAACTCCCAATAAAAAAATTGCTATTTTTTTAAAAATCTCTCATGGAATGGAAGATATATATTTCTTTCAAAAATCAAAAAATTCTAAGGTATTACAAAATAAAATTTTTATTTCATGGTCATAAAAATAAATTTGTTATTAATAAAATAAAATATATTTAATTAAGTAAAATCCATACGTTTTTATTTTATTCATAAATTAGTGAAAACACTCATTAAAAAGTTACATAGAAAAATTAGAAGAAAAAAAAGAAAATCAAATTGTAGTTTTCTAATTTTTTCTATATAACTAGATCGGTCATAAATATTTAAAAAAGTTGGTTTTTTAAATCAATTGAAATCGTTCCTTAACAACCGATATGTGGGTCAAAAACTAAAAAATAATAATAAATAAATTATTTTCTTTTTATTAATTTCTTTGTAATTTTAGCATTATCATCTTCCCTAGTTTGTTACTGAAACCAACACTTATATATTGATTAGAATGAAATTTATCTTGTATTATTTACAATAAATGTATCCTTATGACAAAACAAATTTTAATTTTTGAAATTTTAAAATGTATATGGATTAAACCAAAAAAAAAATGGAAATACTATAGGAACTTTAAGTTATTTATTTTGTGCTTATTGAAATAGGTTAAATGTTTTCATAAATGTTGACCGTTTCATTTATTTCATATTAAAACAAAATTTTAAAACTATTACCTTGTTTCGTAGTTGCCAACTTGTTAATTATTACAGTTATATTACAGCCCTTATTTTAACAACAGTTTTATAAAAATAAGGATGTTAAAATAGGGGTTATTTATATGTGTTATACTATAACTTATAAAGTGACATCTTGTATTAAGTAGAAGTTATTTATGTATAAAAAAAGTAGTATAAGTAGATAACACAGTTATTAGAACAGTTATAATTAGTATAACAGTTATATTTAATCTCTAACAAAATTTATTTAACATAGTTAAATGCATAAAAGAACCACGTTGTACTATTCTAACGATTTAAATTTTGTTATTGGCAACACTTTATGATAAAAGTATTAACTGTACAGAGTGACGAAGATAATTACATAAAACACATTTTTTCATAATTCAAACTCAACAGAAAAAGATGCCAACCTCCGCAATAATTCAATCAAAGACAACAATCACGAAAATAACTTAAGATAAGTTCACACCAATTATTTGACCAAAATGACATAACCACCAATGTTGCCAGGACTTGAGAAAAAAGAAGCTAAATTGGACTTTTAAAAAGCTTAGAAAAGGCTAAATGTCCCAAAAAATAATGCTAGAAATCACAAATTTAAGCATTCTTGTGTATTAATTCGCACAAAAAATCAAAATTATTTATATCCAGCGAAAATTCTATATATGACATGATATAAAAAATATTCTTAAACTGAAAGGTTATTTCTATGGAACAAGGGTTATCTCTAAGGAACAATGATGCTATTTGACTTATAACGTTTGATGTGTCATTATGAGAAACTAGTTTTTCTTGAAATGGAAATTGAACAAAAAATGTCAAAACACATAATTATTTTTTTTTATAAATTGTTATATACAATGTCACATAATATTATACAAGGAAATCATGGTTACAGAATACAAACTTCGTAGTGGAAGAAAATTGTTATCTTTAGGCTGTAGGTCTCAGTCTAACTTCGACAGAAAAATCTCTCATCTCTGGAAAAAAAGTCTCAAAAAAAGTTAATTGCTTTGAATCTTTATCAAAAAAATTTTAAAATAACGTATTGAGGACGTATTAAGTAAGAAAATTTATTTGTTTCTTTTGGAAACTTAAGTAAGAATTTGGAGGAAAAATTAACATAACACGAACATAATTCAGTAGATTTTTTTCCTAATATTCTTTAGTGTATTATAGACGATGAAAAATTCGTACAGAATGGAGTTTTCAACTTCCTAACCAGGAATTGTATGTCGTATATACTATAGGGATTAGGGCAGAAAAACCAAATTTGCCAGTAAGCTTTTGATTTGGAAAAATTACTTCATTCTTAACAGGGATCCATTAACACAGAAATATACTTGAATAAGTGCCTTTGGAAAATATTTCTCCGTTTCCTACAGCGGGCGCTAACAAAGAAATTTGTAAGTTTTTGTACCGAAAGGGGATAATCCATCATATTGTACGTAGTTCCGTTAAATTGTAAGATACTATGCTCTAGTAAAAATAATATAAAGAACATTTAAAGCATATCATAAGATGGAACCAAGTTTAAGGGCCGTTATTATAACTTTCCAATAACTAAAGTTAGGATGTTATTGTTCACTTNNNACTTTAGTTTATCCTACCTTTAACTATCTGATACCTTATAGGTAGGTTATAATAACGGCTCTAAAAACAATAGTATCTATTCAAGTGAAAAAGTGACCGAAACACCATAAAATCTTTAATTATAAATCTGAAAAATATCAGATATTTCCTTAAACACCAATAGGAGGTAATTTATTCTTTTATATTTAGAGCTTGAACACAACAGTCATTGATAAAAATATCACTTTAAAGAAATTCACCCATTGGTTTAGTTTTTACAAGCAAATTTTTTCCTACGCTGTCCTTATATTAGACTGAAATTTTAATAAAATATCGCTATATGTTTAAAAGTTAAAATGTAAACTTTATTAAAAAACACATTTTAAAAGACCTTCGAGAAATTTTGCAATCAAATTACATTTCCCTGACTTTTTTATAAATTAGCAATATTCTACAATACTAAATACTTGTAAAAAAGTTTTCATTTTTGCTTTAAACTTAATAGAAACTTGACCTCAAAGAGAAAAATTATATAATTGTATCACAGTTTTGTTCCATTTTAATACCCTGGGGGATCATGTGATATTATATCACATGCCCAAAAGTACATCCGAATTGAACCAACCTGACGCATGTATGAAGGAGTTGATCTTTCAAATATTAATAGCAGAGAGAGTCTGTCTCTTCTTCCTTCTCATCACTACAACTTCTACACAAGTCGTTATAAGGGAGCCCTCTCCTAACATGTGTACCAATAATCCACTGCATTGTGACAAGGATACAAGAATACGGAGCCTTTGCCTACATAGTCCCAAGATCATGTTTATTCAAGAGCCATCACACTGGGGGCATAATTTCCTCAAGTTAGAACATGTGGATATATTTGGCAAGTATTATCGATCTGCAAAAGGAAAGCGGTGTTACGACCTGTTGGTCCGCATCTTCCTGTCGATGAAGAGAACCTTTTCTATCAAGTTCATCCGCAGTAAGATTTCCCGGGGTATTTGAATGATCTTTAAGCAACTAGCTCCAGGTTTGAATGTTCCGCCATCTGATTTCGAGATGTCCGGCATTCCTGTAGCAGCCTCAATGTTGAGAAGACACCCGAGAAAGAATTAATTGCAGCTTGACAGATCCAAATATTTATACCAAATACCTATAGCACACCAAAAAGTTAAGTACACTTTGTATTGCCGAGATTTCTGAAGAATGCTGCAGTTGAAGGAGATGCTTTTTCTAAACTCCATCAAAAGATCTAAAACCATCAGTGTAAAACTCCCGGAATTAGGCTCAGGAGCAGTTGAGATTGACACCGAGAAATCTCTGTCAAGGAAGGATGTTGGAATTCAATAATCAATGCTGTAGAGAGTGTCATTCAAGAACCATAATATGAACGCATAGCCATATCCTCTCTTATTCCAAGCACCTATAGCTTTGAGCCTAAACACCGACTTTATGGCGATCTATTTGGGCATGAGGTTCGCGCCTATAATAAGTAACGCAGAACATTGTAATAAGTAGCACCCCAACCCCATCTTTTGAAAAATATTCCGAAATAAGTGGATTTGTCCATAGTTTTCCACCATACCAGAGCCATTTTGCGTTCCTAAGATAAATTTCCCAGGACTAGCCAATCGTTTTTCTACATATGTGTAGAGCAATTCCGGCTATAGCCAGATTAGTTTGTAGTTCAGTATGATTCCTAGATACTTTGCACTATATGACACCTTTAATTCAACGCCATTGCTTGATCTGTTAGGAATTTGTATTCCTGTAATTCAACAAGGAAGCACCTCAGTTCTAAGCGTGAAAAATTTGTACAAAGAATTTTTCCAAAAATACGTTTTTTTTATATCTAAAGAATTGATCGTATGAGTAATATTTTTAGAATAAATATTACGTATACGAAATTATAATAAATGCTATTTTAAAAATTAATTAAATAAATAGATATGTACTTACCTTTTTCAATAATAATAATAGAAAAAAATATCGAATTTTTTTAAATTTTTATTTTTAATATATTTTAATGTTTATTTAATTGTTTGTTTGTTTTTTTTTACACATATATATAATTTTTTTTATTTTAATATTTTTGTGCTACATAAATTATTTTTTTATGAAAGACGTTCAATTATAATGATTTTCGTTTTCTTAAATTTTGTTTTATTAATAATATTAATTATTTTGTTTCTGTTTTTTCTTTGATGTTTGTTGTTCTATTTTCTTTTTGTTGTTTTTTATTAGTTCTATTATTTTCATTGATTTTGAAATTAATTCATTCGTTTTTTTTATTTCCTGTCTTTAGCTTAAGATTTTTGTATTTATTTAATTATTTATTGTTTTATTGAAAAAATATCAAAAATAAAAATTGTGTAAAATAACAATTTGTGAAACCAGTTTAAAAAATAAAAAAAAAAAAAAAACATAAAAATATATTTTATATAATTAAAAAAATAATTTTACTTAAATTATTTATACGTTATGCTAAAATTCATAATAAATTCGTAAACTTCGATGTACAATGAAATAAGGTTGTAATATTTTAAATAAATAAATAATTTAATTTTTATTTTTAATATTGTTGTTTTTTGGTTTTTATTTTGTTGTATTTATAATTAACTTTTTTATTACTATAGTGTTGATTTGCGGTTTTGATTTAAATACTATTTTTTTGTCGTTTGTTTGTTTATTTGTTTAATTATAACTATTTTTAACATATAAGTTTGGGAAGTTTTGGCAAATTTGATTTTAAAAAATTTTGATAATTTAATTTAATTGATTTCTGTGCTATTCATTGGTTTAATTAGGAAAAAACATAAAAATTAAGTATTTTTTAAGTCAAAAATAATTAATTCAGTATCTTTTTTTATTAACAAACCAATGAAGGTCACAGTAAGGTCGTTTTGAATCGACTATCATACATTCGTTTAGTTTTAGTTTTGATTTATTGATTCCTTTGTATTTTTAATAATAAAATTATTAATTTTTATTTTTGTTTGTTTACTAAATATTGTTAATAAAAAAGTTTATAAACTGTTTTTGTCTTTTATAAAAAAAAAAAAAAATATTTTGGCATTTTTTGGGAATTTATTTCTTTAAATGTAATTTTGGCACATTGTTTCCGAAATATATATATAAATGTTTTTGTGTTTTCTTTTCTGTTTTAAAAATTATAAAATATACAAATTTTCAAAAATTCTTAAATGTACATTTCTTTCTAATTTATTTTTAATATTATTTTAATTTATTTAATTTTTATTTAAATTTCTTTGTTCGGTTTTCAATCTATTTTTTAAAAAAATGGAAACATTTAGTTTATTTCTAGATAATTTTAAAGAAATTATTTAATATACTATAGTTTTGATTTAATGTTTTATTAAATTTTATATTTTTATAGTTTATATGTTTAATGTTCTTTTTATTTGTTATTAATAATTTTTGTATTTGCAATTCATTGTACATGGGTTTACATTTATATTAGATATTATTTATATTGTATAAATAGTAAGTTAATTAATCTAATAAGAAGAAAAATATATATAATATTTTATTTTTAATTTTGTTATAGTTTATTTATTTATATAGTTAATTTTATTAAAACTAATTTATTTCCTGATATTTACATTAAAAAAAAGAGTTATTTTCCTTGTTATTTTACTTTAGTAGTTTAGACAATTTTCTTACAAATATTCTACAAAATATTTTAAAATTATATAGGTATATAAAAGAAAATTTATTTAAAATATTATCAGTCATTATAGATTTTGGAAAAATATTTTAATTAATTACAAAATTCTATTTCACACAATATTTTGTTTATTTATTATTATTTTTTTTTTTTATTACACAAATTTACAAGTTTTTGTAATTGAGATAAACAGAAATGATGTAATTTTAAATTTTATAATACAATTTTTTATTATTATATTTTCAAGTTATCAAATCCGATCTTTCTTTAAGTGATATTCCTACATTAGAATGTTCCATTAAAAAGTATTTTGTAGTAACACGATCCACTTTTTTTTAATTTTTTAAACACAAAAATGGGGAAAATTTCTGAAACTTCTGGCTCTGTGAATAATGGCCTCCCTTAATATGGCCAAAATACTAAATGAAAAATGGCTGCAAAAGTTATCGTACAATTAACATGAAATGTTGGTGCAAAATATCTTAATTTTTGGGGCATATTGTGACTTTTTTTTTTTTTGGTGAATTTGCACCAAATTTGTATTAAAAATTACCCATAAAAAAATGTATTTGTACTTTAGGGCATTTTTTTTAATTAATATTAGTAATTTCGTAATTGAAGTTGATTTTTACCTTTTTCTGTGTGGGAATTATTTCATTTTTCAAATAGTTAAGAAATTATTAAATTGTTGTAGGAATTTTAATTTATTTTATAAATTATTTAACACTTCATCATATAGATGTTTCAATTGGCACATTCACTACAAATATGGTCTGGCTGGACTAGTTTTTAAGACTAATCCTTCGACTTTAAATTTTATTTAATAATGAATTAATATATTATATTATAGTCGTTAGTTATACAAAGCTTGAAAAATATTTCTTTTTTAAATAATGGTCTTAAAAATATAATTTTTCAGTAGACATTACAAAATTGTTTTTCCGTTAATAATATTGTTTCTGTAATGCACGGCTTCGGTCGGGCTTAAAGATTTTTTCTTCTGGGTCATTTCTGGTTTCAGTTTAGAGTAACATTTCATTTTTGTTTGGAATAACTCTTGGGCAATTTTTCATTTCAGTTCCATTTCATATTTTAAAAAGACATTAGGAAAATGATTCATTATCAAAAATTACTCCATAATTGGGACAATTTTTCGTTTAGTGTTTTGAGGCTGAATTTTCTGGAACCATAGTTCGCATCGCCGAAATTTCTTTGCAAGGGAGGAATTTCTAGCACAAACAGAGGTTTCAGAAACCTGAAATCTGGGTATATCTCTGCCAATTATGAACTAATCGTGTATAATTTCAATAGCAAACTTCTCGTCAGTTATCGAAAGGATTTTTAATAATATAGCAACAGGCACACGGCGAACAGAAATGGAAATGATGACGATAGTCATTTTTTGCAGCATTCCTGACAATGTCGTAAAAATTTCTTTCGTACCTCAGGTACCTCAGAATTAAATAAATTATTTATTTAACTAAATAATATTTTTAAGATACATGGATCCTTACACTGAAGTGTATATTATGTCGAATATTCAGAAAATAGTTCTCGATAATATCAAGAACTATTTATATATTATATTATCCCCTTTTTTATTCTTTTTTTTTAAATGATGAATAAATGACAACTTTCGAAGACTATATGCTAAATGACGATAAACTAAGTTGCTTGAAATATATCGACTCATTATAAATTAATTTAAACAAATATATTGATAATTTCCTGTTTCACAGGATAGTGATTTAAAAAACCGCAGAGTATTTATAAATGGACTGAAACTCTTGCTAACTAAAAATGTTAAAGTTTATGAACATATGCCTAATCTTTTTGAACTGAATTGAAAAAAATATATCCTTATTTATATTTCTATATGCCTCACAGGAATTCCTCTGGGGAACTTGATTTTTTTTTTTACTAAATTATCAATAATTAAAAATAGTTTGTCAAACAGATATAAGTCAATACTTGTGGATCCATGAGTTAAGTATTAAATTTATACGACAGGGATTTGAAAAACAGGACTAAGAGTGAAAAACTCGTACAAAAAACTTACATGTTTATTAACTATTTTCTTGAGTTGTAAAACAATTGTTGTTGTAAAACAATTGTAAAATAGTTTTAGATTTTTATTTTATAAATTTTTTTTAGTTTTAAAGCAATTGGCACCTTTAAAAAATGGCAACTTTTTATTTTGAATTCACCTTTTTTGAAAAATGAACAACGGTTACGCTGTGCAGTACTTCCTCATCTATATCGTTTAATTTGGGACTTAATTAATAAATTTATCATTGAGCTGCAATTTTAGGCATTTGTGTTGGTAACACAAAGTTAGATCTTATGAACTCAATATTACTTCAAAAGTCTGTAAAAATTCGGGTTCTTAGTCGTGGCAAAGGTGCGACTAATAGATTTCCCTAGAGAATAGTGAAAGTTTTTTTGCTACAATTGTTAGTTTACTGAACCCATCATTTCGTAATGAAAGTTAAAGCCCTTATTTAAAATTTAACAACATTATCGGTGAACAAGGGGCTATTTTTTGATCACTAATTTGTATTAAAATTAATTTATTAATTTTAAAACTAAAGTCTGAGTTTTTGATTACGGGTTGAAGATCCTGCAGACCTTGTTTAACGGGTAACGAAGATTTACATTTACTCTAATGATCCTAATATTTTTGGATACTTTCAGTTTCATAACTTTAGAGTGACTTTAAGGTTGGTACAAAAAGCCCATCGTAAAATGTAGATAATGTTTAATTTGGAAAAAAAATATGGCTCCAAATGTCAAGTAACAATTGATACAGCTTTGATTTATTGCGGTAAATATTTTAATCATAATAATATATAGATTTTATTAAAATCTTTTTTACGTCTTCTTGTGAAATATATTAGCAATATCTTTCATACCTATTTAAAATAATTCAGCAATGGATGTTGCTCTTATAAAAATTCTTCTTCAGTGGTATCAAACATAAAGCTGAGATCGAGTAAGATAAAATATTCCAAATAAATAGAATGTTCATAACATACTCGTAACACTAATTAAGGTGAAAGCTAGGCTGATTAATTGTTTTAATGGGCAATTAGTTAGGAATGATAGTTTTAAAAGTAAATCTGAACAATTGCTAACGGATAATTCAAAATTGCGTTCACATAAAATTTAAAAATTAAAATATTAATCATACGCTACGTATTTAGTTTTAACAAAAAGGTTTTGAAAAATACTATTTTAATTATTAAAAATTTATGAAATAAATTGAATTATTTAAAGTTAGATTTAAAATATTAAAATTAAAATCACATCATTTCTATATTTATCTCTTAACAATTACATTCAAAATAATTTAAAAGTCTTTCTTCTTTTTTTACAATAAAACAAATAAATTATGTTAGTCAAAAAACAATTTAATACATAATACATACATTCATAAATACATACAATTAGATTACAGACATAAAAAATACAACCTGATTCGAAAAAATGTTCCAAATATTTTTTCTCATATGTAGTTGTTAGTATTCTTTTTTCTTTATATAATTCATCGAAATAGTATAAAAGTATAGATATATTTTTTTCTATAATAATTATTTTATTTTATTTTATAGGGGAGGGGTGGAGTTAAAAGATTCATTCATGGAAAATGCATGCAATATTGTAATATTGTTTTATTTGGGGGGTGGGGGAAAAGGTTTTAGTATAATAGGAGATAAATGTAAAGTGTGTATGTGTGTGATTAGTTTATTTATTTTTAAAAAAGAATTTTGATTGATTGTCCGAAAGTTTATATTTTTATTTATTTTTATTGTTTTAGTTCATCATCTACAATACTGAGATGGGTTGGAGACAGTGGGGGAGTTATAATACTGTGATTTCTTATATGTTGATAAATATATAAGGAGGACATTTATAAGGAAGTTAAGGAGTTATTGTATGCTTTTTAACGTTTTGTTTTATCAACTTTTGTTTCTTTAAACATATATATTGTTATATATATGTTTGTAGCATCCTTTCTTTTTTAATATTTCGAGTTTGTATAGAAAATAGTTTATACACAAGGCTTGTTTACAAAAAAATGCAGTCACAAATAACAAAGTATATTTGTATACATAAATATATATACACACACATATTTATATACAATAACGAACCTATCAAAAAACGGCCAAAATAATTTAATCATATACAGATATTTATACAAATATATTTATACACAGGCATCTAACAAACAAATCTATTTTTGGTCATCCAATAACAAAGTTTATTCGTACCCAGTAGGAAATTATTAAAAAAATGAAAAAATAGAATAATTGAAGTTAAGGAAGTTGTGTTATAAGAGTCTAGTTAAAATATATAATGAATTTTTAAACATCGCACAGTGTCCCATAAAATAAATCGTGGTTTTCAAACCGTTAATCAATTTTGAATAAATAAATGCATTAAAAATCCCTAAAGCAAAGCTTATGTGATTAATTTAATTATATTGGTTTCGTGCTTATTATTTATGTCTTCGGTAAATAAATTTGAAAATCGGTCGTGGTGTTCATTGTACTGAATCGCAAAAAATGTTATTCTTAAGTAGGGCGGATTATCTATTAGAGATATTGCACAGATAATGGAGTGTTACAAAACTTTAGTATTCAATGCAATTCATTCGAAAAAAGTCATGAAACTAGAGGTAGAAAGCGTAAAACATCAGAGCGTTTTCTCCAGCTTTTAGTTCGACCTGCCAAAAATAACCCCTTTGTGGCATTAGGTAGCGTTAAAAATGAATTGTGTGCTTCAGTGACAAGTCGAACAATAAGAGATAGGCTGCAGGCAGTCGAATTAATGGGATGCAGTCCCTGAAAAGTACCACTGTTAAGCAAGAAAAACATACAAAAAATTTGTAATTTTCCAAGCGACACATGTGTCGTAAAAACTGGTACAACTCTGATCAGACGAAACAAAAGTCAAATTATTTGGAGCTGACGGAAAATCATTTGTACTTCATCCTAAATGGTGAATGTGATCCAAAATATGTAAAAAAAGCCGTTAAACACGGTGGTGGTTCCATAATGCTATGGGGATATTTTTCGGCCTCTGGAATTGGTCCAATAGCTTGGATTCAGAGAAAAATTAATGCTTCTGACTATATAGATATTCTCCAGAATAATTTTTGATGAGGATGAAATGCCACAAATGGTAATTCATGCAGGATAATGATCCCAAGCATTCTAGTATGTGTTTTCAGCTGAAGGAAGTGCCTGTAATGGAGTGGGCGTCCCAATCACCGAACTTATCGAAAATAAAATTGGTACCTTTAAATCAAAAAATAAACAAGAGTTGTGGAAAAAAATCCAGAAGCCTGCTATTCAATTCCACTCGAGGTATGTGCGAATCGCCGTTTGTCAGGAGGTCATAAAAATTAACGGATCTTCAACCAAGTATTAAAAAAGCATTTGGAAATGATGGTAATGTTAAAGAAATATATATTTTTTTCAAAATATTAAGTTCTTTTTTTGTCGATGCTTTTTTTAAATATATTGAAAAATATATATTGAAAAATTAGTGTGTCCCTATTATTTTTTCCAACACTGTATTAATCAGTTTTACACTAAATTGTTAACTGCCCTGCGAACAATTAGTGGAAATTTTATAAAAAAAATAATATTTTTTAAACGACTTTTTAATTGCATAGAAAAGCACATTTTACGATGATATCTTCACCAACGTTTCTTATAAAATATATGAAAAAAAAAAAAAAAAATCAATCCTTNNAATATATGAAAAAAAAAAAAAAAAATCAATCCTTCATTCCTTCAACCCTATTTTTGGCAATTTCTTAAAAAATTGTATTAATTTTTTAAAGTATTACATATTCATACCTTTTAGATTATATTGTGTTATCATAGGGTGACATAAGATTATATTTTTGAAAACTTAAGTCCTACACTAGAACTCTTTCATACATTATAATTCGATACGAGTAGTAGTTTATGATATATAGACTTATTACCGACATATTTGAGACCCCATTGTACGCTATCTGTTCGCTCAAATGAAGAAAAGATATTGTCTTAGAATCGGAATATTGTCTTCAAATCAGATAAATTTTCATTGCAACATTTTAGGATCAAACAACTTTTACTAGATCTAAAATATTATATAGAATTTATTTTTATTTAAGTTCTGTTTATCAATGATTGGTAACTTCTGTCTGTATTTTCAGTATTTTCAAAAAAATTTTACTAAAGTAACTATTATTAAATATAAATGGATCACAAAATTTATTGTATTCTTTTCCATAATTTGTTAACTTTAGCTAAGTTAGATTATAGTTTTAGTGAGCGGGCAAGTTTTGTCTATAAATTATTTTTACATCAACTTTATAGTAAAATGTTGTACGAATATTTTTCCTACTGGGTAGAATAATTAAACCAACTTTTATAAACATTATTAAAAAAATAATACACAAATACTTTCCATCTTTCCTACTTTCCTTATTGTTTAACAAATTTTCTTCAACTACTTAGTTAAGATAAACAAAAAAAAAGGACCACAATAAATAGTAAACACTTGTACGAGTATATAAGTAGTTACTTACATATGTATGTAAGTAAGTACCTAGTTGCAGTCTAATCCATATATAAATATTCATTTACTATATAATCATCATCTTAATTTCTTTTAATTATTGTTTTCAGTATATCGAGGAAATGGTATGTTTTATTACTTTAATGTTTTGTTTTATGTCCCACTAAATATAAACAACATCATCAAC
>MINK01174014.1:11139-22623 GCA_001735545.1 Phormia regina | reverse complement strand
ATATATATATATATATATATATATATATATATATATATATATATACAATAGAATATTTTATAAATTTTAAATTATATTTATATAGGAGGTTAATTGGAATTTCATTGCATTCGACTACGTTACAATTTCAAATGGTTTATTGTTTATCCTTATTATTCGTTTTTAAAATGTAATGCAGGTTCCTTAAATGAATTTATTAATAATTTACATGTTTTGTTTTTTTTTTTTTCTTTGTTAATTACCACTATTTAAACTAATTTTATTGTTTTTTCATATTTTTTTAAATTATATTCACTCAAAACAGAAGGCTATGTTTATATTTTAATTGTAATTATTTATGTATGTTTATCATATTTTAAGTCACAATAATACTTCTAAAACCTACAATATGTACCTAGAGTTTATAAAGAGTGACACAACATTAAAAACATTTTTTATTATTTTATTTCTTATTTTTTGTTTTGTTTTGTTTTTTTTTTTAATAAACTAACAAACACTTGGTGTTTGTTTTCTTTTTTTAATGTTTTTATTGTTACCCTTTTTATGTTTTTGACACTATATTTATTATAATTTAAATTTTTCCTTTTTTTCTTTTAATAAATTTTTTTAAGTACCGAATTAATTTTTAAAATAAGAAAACAAAAAATGGAAACCAATTTTTTTTTTTTTTTTTTTGTGGAAAATATTTAGAATATTGAATTTTCTTTTTTTGTAATGATCTTATATACATTGAAAGTAGTAGTTGAAGATTTATTTTATAAAATAAATTAAAATATTGTTTTTTTTTTTTTATTTCAATTAAGCATTTTCCTTTCCACTTTAAAACTTGTTATTAGAAACAGAAAAAACCAATGAAGTTTTAACATAGAAAATTGGGAATAAATTGCACTAATTAAATTAAAAAAAGAAAGATATAGAAGAAAATAATAATGTATATGAAAAGCTAAAATTGAAATTTTACATAGAGATTCATTCAAAACATACAAATAATAAACAAAATAAGCAATCAATCAATATTTATGTATGTATATATAAACATTTAATACGATCTAACTTAAAACATTCTCCAGAAGATTCTAAAGAAAGATCGTATAAAATGAAAATGAACTAAATATTACCGGATATTTTCAGATTAATATTAAAGCTTATTATTTAGTTAGTAAGAGTGAACGAAACAAATAATAATTGTAATAATAATAATAATAATAATTTATATGTAAATAAAATGGGGTTTTCTTTGTTTTGTGTTGTAAATTATTAATTTCCATTTTCTTTTACTTTTAAAAGTATTTATATATATATATAAAAAGGATAAAGAAGCGTAAAGATAAGAAAATTATTAGTGGTATGCATAACGATGATTATTTTTTGTTTTAAAAATTAGAGGGCTTTTTGTTAAAAAGTGTAGTAGTAATAGTAGTAAGTATTATTATTATTTTTAAACTTATATTGTATTTAAGACTGCATAACAAACAAAAGGCCAAAAAATACGGCCCACATTAAAATAATCCCGTGCACTTTATAAATGGGATTCTCACCGTCAGCGATCTTTCTAGCAACAAATTTAAGTGTTTCATCTAATAAAACTACGGGAATTGAGAATTTCATCACAGTTATCCATTCATCAGCGCCCAAAGGTGTCACTTGGAACACGGCCTAAGAATAAAAAAGAATGACAATAAATATTTTCGGATTTTCGGAAATAAAAATAAGTCTAGATAAAAAATTTTCTAAAAAACTTATCAGGATAAAAATTGTCTATAAAACTTTTTTCGGATAAATATGTTCTATTCTTATAAACAAAATTATACGGCCCATATAAGTTTTATGTGTCACCTATAGTCTGCCAAGTGACTCAGTTTTAACGTTCAAAAGATGAAATAAGTTTACTTACAGAAAGTACTTCCACATGGAGGATGACAAAGTGCAATGAGAATGACAAAGCCATTGAACCGATCAACCACATGTTGGACCATGGAGGCATGGAAATCAAAGATTGATTTTCAGATAAACTATTATATAAAAAAAACAGAACAATTAAAATTTTATATTTTACATTTATTTAGTGCATTAATATATATATATATACCTGTTCATGGCGTTTAACATTTCAATGGTGACCAATACGGAAAGAGCCATGGTCATGGCATGGGGATCGCTGAAGATCTTGCAGTCGACACCCTTAAAGTCATCACCACCACCCAAGCAGGCTAAATGGTGAGTGAGTTGCCAGTAAGTTAGATGAGGACCACTTTCGGCAAACAAGAACCACCAGGCAGCAGAACCGACAGTAGCAGCGCCAACATAACCACCAATAGCCATATAACTGTACGTTTGAAAATACAAAAAATAGTCAAATTTCTCTGTATACAACTATATAACAAAAAAATCTTACCGGAAGAACAACCATCCAGAAATCAAACCTTCATCAGCTTTACGTGGTGGTTTTTCCATAATATCCAAATCGGGAGGATTGAAACCAAGGGCAGTAGCTGGAAGACCATCAGTAACCTATTTGACAAAGATAATATAATTTGTTATTGTCTCGAAATATAATTAAAAATATTTATCGTTTCTCACCAAGTTGACCCACAACAATTGTACGGGGATCAAGGCTTCGGGAAGACCAAGAGCAGCAGTCAAGAAAATGGATACGACTTCACCAATGTTGGATGAGATCAAATAACGGATGAACTGTTTCATGTTGTTGTAAATGGCACGACCTTCTTCAACAGCTGACACAATGGAGGAGAAGTTATCATCAGCCAAAACCATCTCAGCGGCAGACTTAGCGACAGCAGTACCAGAACCCATAGCAATACCAATTTCGGCCTTCTTCAAAGCTGGGGCATCGTTGACACCATCACCAGTCATAGCAGAGATTTCGTTCATGCTTTGCAAGTATTCAACAATCTTGGACTTGTGTTGGGGTTCTACACGGGAGAACAAACGAGCACGAGCACAGGCAGCCTTTTGTTCAGCAGGAGACAAATCATCGAATTCACGACCAGAGTAGGATTTGCCAGTAGTGTCTTCATCTTCACCGAACACGCCAATACGACGGCAGATAGCTTCAGCGGTGGCCTTGTTGTCACCAGTAATGACAATGACACGGATACCAGCAGCACGGCAACGAACAATAGAGTCGAAAACTTCTTTACGTGGGGGATCCAACATACCAACGACACCGACAAAAGTAAGATTGACTTCGTATTGGTAGAATTTTGTAGAATCACCCAAGTCCATTTCTTCGGGACGCATGGGACTGTCGGCAACAGCTAAAGCCAAACAGCGCAAGGTATCTCTGCCAGTACCGTATTGACCGGTCAAGGTAAGGATCTTGGATTTCAAGGCGCTAGTAAGAGGAACCTTTGAGGTACCAACACGAGCGTGTGTGCAACGTTCCAAAACACCTTCGGGAGCACCCTTCACAAACAATTTGGGACCAGTACCCAAGCGGGAAGCCTTAAGTGGCACACAGTATGAAGACATGGATTTACGATCGCGAGAGAATTCCAAAGTGAATTCTTTCTTCCACTTGGTTTCGATTTCCTGGCGTACAGCAATAGCAGCAGAACGACGATCCAAACCGGCTTTGTTGACACTGAAGGGGTTCATCTTCTCAGCCAAGACAATAAGGGCAGTTTCGGTAGCTTCACCGACCTTTTCGAAACATTGTTTAAATTCATTATAATCGATAGCTGAGTCGTTACACATGATGCAAATAGTAGCCAATTCTTGCAAGGCATCGTATTCGGAGGCCTTTACGCGTTGACCATTGAGGAAGAGTTCACCAATGGGTTCGTAGGTGGAACCAGTACATTCGAATTCCAAGAAGCTGCTGTCGTTACCTTCAACCTTATCGAAGACGAACAAACGGGAGACAGACATTTGATTAGTGGTCAAAGTACCAGTCTTATCTGAGCAAATAACTGAAGTACAACCCAAAGTTTCAACAGAGGGCAAGGAACGGACAATGGCATTTTTTTTTGCCATACGACGAGTACCCAAAGCCAAACAGGTGGTGATGACAGCTGGCAAACCTTCAGGGATGGCAGCTACAGCCAAAGCTACGGCAATCTTGAAGTAGTAGATGGCACCCTTAATCCAGGATCCACCGTGGGCTGGATCGTTAAAATGACCAATGTTAATGGCCCATACAGCAACGCAAATGATGGAAATAACCTTGGACAATTGTTCACCGAATTCATCCAATTTCTGTTGCAAAGGTGTTTTGATTTCCTCAGTCTCGGACATTTCGGTTCTGATCTTACCAATGGCAGTGTTGAGGCCGGTGCCGATAACAACACCACGAGCCTTACCAGCGGCAACGTTGGTACCAGAGAACAAAATGTTCTTTTTGTCTTGATTGACAGCGCGTGGATCGGGAATGGGATCGGTGTGCTTAATTACAGACACCGATTCACCAGTCAATATGGACTGATCGATACGCAAGGTGGTCGAGTAGATGTGTGTAATTCTAATGTCAGCTGGGATTTTATCACCCACAGACACCTCGACAACATCGCCGGGTACAATTTCCTTCGCTCTAATTTTTTGAATACCTGATTTGTCCTGACGGACAACTTTTCCCATTTCAGGTTCATATTCTTTAAGGGCTTCAATAGCAGATTCAGCATTTCTCTCTTGCCAAACACCGACAACTGCGTTGGCTATTAAAATAAGTAAAATGACTAAAGGTTCTACAAATGCAGTGAACGTCTCTTCATGTTCTTCAAAAAGAGCTAAAACCTATACCAAAACAATTCATATAAACAATACCAAAATAATTACAAATTAATACACATATTTTTTTAAGGAAATTTCTAAAAAAAAATTGTGCTTACAAATGAGATAATAGCAGCCAAAAGCAAAATCTTAACCAACAAATCATCAAATTGTTCTAATACGAGCTGCCAAATAGATTTGCCTTCTTCAGTAGGTAATTCTGTAATTATTAAAAAAAATATACATATATATATATTTTTAAAGCCTGCCTATTTTAAGCAATCAAACAAAGAATACTCATTCAAACATATAAATTTTGATTGATCAGATTTGACTGGTTTTCAATTTAAGTATTTCCAAGAAGAGCTTACCATTTGGACCATATTTCTTCTGGTTATCTTTGACTTGGTCAAGAGTTAAACCTCGTTCTCCATCTGTACCAAAGTGTTGTAATACTTGTTCGACGGTTTTAGCATGACCGTCTTCCATGGCTTATCGGTAAGAAGCACTTAACGTAACTGCAAATATAGAAAAAATAAAAGAATTTTAATAAAAAAGAAAAAAATTATATTTGATATATGAAGGTACATATCTAAATACTCAGCATATAAAACGTTTTAATAATTACATTTTTTAATTTAATATCTCTTTTATTTAATTTGTCTTGTATATCACCCCTGGCCAATTGTGTCAGGGGTGATATATTGTGGAATCTGTGTAGAAAAAGATTCCTTAACTTATTTCCAATATTGGGACATACTTTCATTACGAATTTTGCATCGTTAAGTCAACTCAGAAATGATTATAAGCCGATTGATTTAAATTAAATATCGACACAAATGCATAATACACTCCACTTAGAGAGAGTATTGGGTAGAACATCTGAAATAATGTGACAACTTCGAGCTGTATTTTAAAAAATATATATAGCGATGCTGTCAGATGACATTAACAGCAAATTGGAAAATTTTATGGAAAGCGAACTAAATTTTAGAAGTAGTATTATTTAGATATTTACGTCTAACTTTTTATATCGTCAAAATCTTACAGATAAAATTAAATGCTTTTGACAGGAAATAAACGTTGACATTATAAGTAAAAAATAAACATTTTGTAATTTAAATATCAAATTTCCCTATGGTTATTTTGCAATATTATTATGATTTTTTTATTCTTCATTTTAGAAATATCTTTAGAATATTGCTGTAAAATATAAAAATTGCGGTAAAAAAAATCATCTAGAATGTTTATTATTAGCCAATCATAATTTTCAGCGACCTGTACATAAGTACACGTAAGCGATTTCTGTTAGGTGTAGCTACAGTTGTGGCGATTTATATTAAAATTTGTTCAGTATATATTACTAAATCTAAATGAAAGAATGAAAGGTTAATGTACGATAAAATAGGTAAAACTAACGATACAAAAACAAAAAGCTACGTAAATATTTATATCTGAACTAAAAATGAAAAAAAAAAATATATATATATATATATAAAAACAGCTATTGCTACAAAAAGACCCATATTCCCAATTGGGTACAAAATTAAAAAAATTACAGTGATGACCCCAAAAAGTTACTTCAAAAACTAACTGTGAACAATATTATACACAAACTTATTGTGATAAGAGTTTTGCAAACTAAGGAAGTAATACCCTTATCTATTTTAATTAAAATAACTAGTTGCCAGTTAAAATTAATAAATAATACAAACTGATCACTCACGCCTACTGAATAAGCGTAACCTACTATTAGGAAAGATAGTTTTGTTAGTTGCTCATTAATTAATAGCTATGAGTAAAACTATATAAAAAATATATATATGTATATATATTTTTTTTTTTTTTTAATTTGTATTTTTTACAAATATTTTCTTCCCAACCACTCGTTTATTTGTTTTTAACTATTAAACAAATAAAATTGTTATCTATTTTTTAAATTAAACAAATAGTCTTAAACACATTGGGTAGTATAATACAATATTTAGGAAAATAGAATTTACAACAAAATTAAATATTTCTTAAGAAAGTTATTTAAATTTTAAAATGTAAAAGATGACTTGGTAATATTTTCGAAAAGAACACGTGTAACATAGAGATTTTTTGCAAAGAAAAAGTATATATTGTACAATCGTCGCTTGTTTGCCAAATCTTCGTCTACGTTGTCTTTTATATTTCTTCTTATTTGCCGCTTACCCTGATGAACTGAACTGCTAAAACGAATGAAACGAGAAAAAAAGGAACGTAAATTTCTTTCTACATGTCTAGAGCATTTTGCAAAGCAATCTACCAACCAACCGCATACAATAACTAAATTATTGCGCATTCTATTGCGGTTTTTATTTTTTAATAAATTGTTAAAATATTTTCAAAAAACAAATCACTCGACACTTTTTGTAACATTTTTTGTTTAAAATGCTATAATAAATTCCCCCGAAATTGCAAGTCTTGCAACACAATTTCTTTGGATTTTTTCTATTGTAATTTATTAATCCCATACGAACTTTTATTATTATACCTTTTGTTTTTTTATATAAAATGTTATTTAATTTGTTCACTTATTCTATTAATAAATTGTTCTTATTGTATAAAATATAACTTATGATTTTGCAAAATGTTGATTTTCTCTTGACTTTTTTCTTCTTTTTAAATATAGTTATTGTTCAGTGACTTGCTTTCCTCTTCTATGCTTCTTCTTATTTTTTTCTTCAATATGACCACTACACGGTTGGAAAACATGGTACAATTATACTTTTTTGGTACATTTTTAAATCGGTACTACCATAGCTCATGTATAATCTGAATTTAAATTAAATAAAATCAAAAATTCCTTTATATAGAACTGTCTTGTTGAGGCAAATAAATAACAGCATTTTGAAATTTTTGAATCTTTTACACTTTCATAAAAAACATAAACATATTAATGAATTCTGAAAATTGGTAATTTAATCTAATGATGTAAAAAACAGCCGTATTAAAAAAATATAATTATACTTGATAAAGGTTTTCTAACTTTTCCTTATGGGAATTTACATACAAAAAGTTAGTTAACCTTTTATTGTGTATACGGCTGTAAACTTTTAGAAATGAGCAGTAGACAATGTGAAAACATAAAAGTTCAAAGTTTACATTCGTTAGTGAACCTCTCTTAACTTAAATATAGATATACTATAATACTACTTTAACTTGAATGTCAAGTTCAATTGGCACTCAATAATATTTAGTATAGTTTTATCTGGTTGCAAAGATTTAGGTGTAAATTGAAAGTTCTTAATGATGTATTTATAAATATTTTATTATACAAATAATATAATTCCAATTTTTGCATATTTCTAATAAAACCTTTTTAATTTCAGTATTTATTCTTCTTATTTATTGCCTTTATACGCGTTTCACACCTCCTTCAAATGTGTACAAAGATTTGTCCAAAGGATTATGGACCTTTTAAAGCCTGAACAAAACATTCCAGAAAAAGTTTTTTTTTAGTACCAAATTTTTAAGAATCTATTTTTTTCTCAAAGTTAAAAAACCAACCAATATAAAAAACAATTTATTGATAATTAGAAAAAAGTACTTCTTGTCTTGTGACATGATAAAATAAAATTTGAAATACTATACTGAATACATCAAATTAAATTCGAAGTAAACTTTAATTCTTTTACAGATTTCAAAAAAGTTTGAAAATATTTTTAACTAAGATAAAAATTTGTCTCCTAATATAAAATGTATTAAATACGTATATTTATTTAAATCCGAACCCGAACTATCTAAAAAGCCAGACGAAAACACTTCTGTGTTTAAATATGCTTTTTCAAACTTTATTGCAATTTATATATTATTTTTTATATGTTATATATTTTTATTCATATCTGAACATATAATTACATAAATATTTTCCGAATTTTCCTCAAACTGACTAAATAATAATATTAATGGACGTAAATTTTTAAAAATATTAACTTTTGTTAATTCTAAGCGCAATTATATAAGTTTAAAAAATATACTTTAAAAATTGTTTTCGAATTTAAAATTATTAAAAAAATTTATCATCATTAAATTAAAACACATGTAACATAAATTTATTTGACCTATTTCCAATCAAAAGCGAATGGCAGGTGTTTTTATTTAACAGATTTTTCCCGGGCATTTAGCACACAAATTTACACACACACGCACAATGTCTTGTGTGTACCTGTATATATTTATTTTTTTTAACCTGGTCCTAAAGACAACCACATATTTTAATAAAATTTTGAATCTATGAAGATTTTATAATACATCTGTTAACAATAACATGAAATTTTCAAGATGTGATTGACACAAATACAAAATTATTAATGATGTCTCTGTTATTTTGCTCTGTTAATTATTCTGCGTATTAACTAACACTTTAGCATTTACATAGTTATATGTGTACATGAACACATACATTTATATTTATGTTCATAATTTTTGCCAAAAATATTTTTCTGTTATTATGTAATAAGAAATATGAAAAACCAAAAAAAAAAAATGTATATATATGTATATTATACTCATCAAATATAAAAACCCAGTACTTTTTACCTCTTATAATATTTATATATAAATATACAACAAATACATACATACGTATATCACATAAAAATATATCACCCCTTTGGGTTGATATATGTATATATATATTAAAATTTATATATAAGTAAAAATTTTGATATGCCTTGACAACTGAATTTTAAGGTAATTTTCTTAATATCTTCATTAAAAAAAAATAATTAATTATTAAAACAACGGAATTCTTTTTTTTTTTTTATTTCTCTCAAGTCACCTCGAAATTTTTCGAGGAGCAAATATACATACACATATGTATAAAAATAGGTTTTTGTACGTGTAGTGTATACGTTATATATATTTTTGAAAAAGAAAAAGAATATGTATGTATGTATAAGTAAATTGAAATATTTTCGAAACCTTGAATATATGGTTTATTTTTAATTTTTTTTTTTAATAAATTTTATTTTTGGGAGAGAGTCTTTCTTATAAAGTGTCAGTGTATGTTAGGTAAATAAATCAGTGATGCCCATTAAATGAAACAAAACGCTTACTAAGGAAAAACAACAAACACTTAAAGCTTTTTGTCGAACTTAAATCAACGAAAAAGCTCTTTATTAGCAACACTAATACAAATGTGTGTATGTTTTATGTATGTATTTATTTTCATGTGTAAATATAAAAAATTTATTTTTAAGAAACAAATATAAAACTGTGATTTCTTCGGCAGGAGTTATTTGTTGTTTTCTTTTAAGAAATTGTATATATAAATAAAATTTGTATATATAATATAAAAATGAATAAAATACACCAGAAAATCAACAAATAAAAACGTAAAATGTTTGATTTTATTAAATATACGTATTTTATAGAAATTAAAATTTTTAGTATAAAATATGAAATGTTTATATAACAACTTTAGGAATTTATTAAATTAATTATATATATACATATTTTTTTGGTTTTTAATTTTTTTCATTTTTTTCAAGTTAATTTTTTAATTGTTTTCAGTCAATATGAAATAAGTATTTTTTACTCTCCTAATGAAGATTACTTGACAATTTAATATTCCTTTATTTTGAACGTTTTTTTACGGTTGTTTGTGATAAACAATATTTTAGAGTTTTTTTTTTTTTTTAATTTAATTTTTTTTATATATTTTATAAATAAAGCACTAATATTTATAATACATTTAAAAGTAAACTGGCAATCTTTTACACTTTTAATATCCTTTTTTATGCTTTTATAATGTTCTTTTTTCCATTTTTAGTCAAATTTTTTTAAGTTATTACAATTATTTTAGTTTGAAACTTACAAAAATAATTGTTATTTATTGAAATGCTGTGCGAACCGAAATTTTTATATAATTATTTTATTATATTTTTTGGCCCAGCCAAAAAATTAAGAACTAAGGAAAAGATCGCGCTTTTGAAACGATCGACGGCGACTAAACACAGGGAGAAAGTGCTTGATGAGAGTGTCTATCTGAATTACAGAATTTGTTGCTTTTGGCAAAATTCCCAGACAGACGTAAACTCTCTACTGCCCGGGAAAATACTTTTAGCATATTAGAAAGAATCATCCATACGTACAAACAAACACACAAGAAAATTAAAAAAAAAAAAAAAACAACAACAACAATGAACGATCACATCGACCAAAGGCAGCCCGAAAAGCCAGCCAGGCTAGCTGCTTCTTATTATACTATTTATTATTTGGTGGCTAGTGTGCTTTTAGTTGCTGCTTTTAGTGTTGTTGTTCTTGTTTTTTTTTTTTAGAATATGAATGCATATATTCCTGTAGATGATGTTTATAATGTCGTTTTTCTTTTAGTTTTTTCTCAAATGATATTCATAAAGCTAACAAAAATGTGTGTGTATGATGATGGTTTCTACTTATTACCGTAGCTAGTATAGATGTAGCTATTTGTTGTTTTTGCTACTGTTGTGATTTTTTAAGCATTTTTTTTTTGATGGTGCTTAAGGTTATTATATTTGTAGTTTTTCTTAACAGAGACGTGTTCAGTTAGGGATAAAAATTTTGCCGGAAAACTACATATTTATGCAGAAAATATAAATTATGTATGTGACAGCGCTTTTTTAGACGTCTTGCGACAATTTGGCAGCCCAACGCTTGAGTATTGCAAACTACAAAGGGTAAACGTATTCTAATAAATCTTATAAGATTTCATTATTTTCACTCAGTCACAGAGTAAACATGTACTTT